>QRFJ01004997.1:0-97287 GCA_006176705.1 Cocos nucifera | reverse complement strand
AAAGAGAGAGATATTCTCTTTCGATGGATCAGAATCTTCTAATTCGAACACTAGAATGATCGATCATCTAAATCGTTTCTATATGCTCTTCAAAATCCACCAGTGACACGCTAAGTAGTAGATGGTCGGTAATCGCTCAGAGCTGAATGCGAACCTCTTGGTGCAGCTACTTGTGTGATTAAGTTCTTCTATCTTGAGCCCGATCAGATAGAGTTAAGGTGAACTCGTCAAACCCTAGTCTCTATCATATGATGTAATCATTCGATTCAAATCCTTTGTGAAAATCTAAATAGAAACTCTTTCTATTATTTCACTCTGCCATGGCCATGGACTTCTGAACTTGATTCTCATGATCATCATAGGACTGCTCCTTTACCACCGAGGTAGATAGATTCCATCTTGATGCTATCCAGTTCCTACAATGAACATGCTATGGCCAACATACACCTCAGGATTCCATATGTCTAGGAGACCTAGTAATGGTGTAGTCAAACTATAACACCCTCAAGGTGAACTACCGATGCACCTTAAGTCAAAGAACCAGACACACCACTGTAGCATTGAGTTAGTCATCGATGAGAAGGTAGACTTTCTAATAACTACTCGAGTTGGTCACGCTCAGTGTCCTCGTTCTCTAATGAGTATCTATACTCTCGCTCTGATGTCTCCACACCGTAGACTCAAGACTCATCTACTAAAGAGAAGTGATTGTACACCAATATTCCAAATTAATCACCATCCTCGTGATAATCCTATGGTTGGAAGCATTTTATGAGTTAATAATGATTATTCATGTCTTAAATTTTCAACTCTTGAAAATATGAGTTATCATTACCATTAACTCAAAGGATGTACCATAGACACTAAATACACATATGTGATAGAAAATAATCCATTTTATTAATATTAGTCAAAATTATAATTTTGCCCCTAGAAGTGTATTAAAAGTGTCAGCCAATTCTAGCTTTTAGGGCACATATATCTAACAATCTCCCACTTATCCTAAAGCCAATTGGCTACAAGTCTAAGTCCCATCTTCTCAAGGTGGGCTTCAATCTTCTACTGGCCTAACGGCTTTGTAAGTGGGTCTGTCACATTATCTATAGAGTTGACTCTCTTGACCTCGACATAATCCTTCTCGAGGTAATCGTGGATGAGGTGGTATCGCCGTTCAATGTGCTTGGATTTTTGGTGAGACCTTGGCTCCTTAGCAAGGGCTATGGCGCCACTGTTGTCGCAGTATAGATGAATGGCATCTGATGGCATTACTCCAATTTTTGCAGCAAACTTTTTGTACCAAAATGCTTCCTTCGCAGCCTCTGATGCAGCGATATATTCTGCTTCCATGGTGGAATCTGCTATCACCATTTGCTTGAAACTGTTTCAGCTGACAGCACCACCATTGCACACAAACAGACTTCCAAATGTCGACTTTCGATCATCTATACCATTGCACACAAATAGACTTCACCTAGGTCTTTCATGGAGAATTCCTTGGACAACCATAATTTGACTGTTGTCATCATGGGAATATCATTCCCAATAAGGAGGATGTCATCCACGTACAATACGAGGAAGACAACAGCGCTCCTACTGATCTTTTTGAAGACACACGGTTCCTTTTCGCTTTTGATGAAATCGAACATTTTGATCACATCATTGAAATGAGTGTTTCAACTCCGAGATGTTTGCTTAGGTCCATATATGGACCTTTGTAGCTTGCAAACCTTGTAATCAGTATCACTGGATGTAAAACCTAGCGGCTGTTCCATATAGATATCTTCCTCAAGATATCCATTCAAGAATATCATTTTCATGTCCATTTGCCATATTTCATAATCGAAATAGACTGCAACGACAAGCAATGTGCGGATGGACTTTAGCATAGCCACTGGGAAAAAGGTATCCTGATAGTCAATGCCTTTACATTGACTATAACCTTTTGCCACTAGTCTAGCCTTGAATGTCTCCACATTCCCATCTGCACCAATCTTTCTCTTGAAGATCCATTTACACCCAATAGGTACTATACCTTTTGGTTGATCTTACCATGCCATATCTCATACGGTGTGGTAGGAACGATCTTAGAGGGAACCCTATTCAGTAGATAAATTGAAGTTAATAATGAATATCTCCAAAGAAAATTAGGGAGGTCTGTGAAGCTCATCATGGATCGAACCATATCCAATAGGATCCGATTTCTCCATTCTGAAATCCCGTTGAGTTGAGGTGTTCCTGGTGGAGTCCATTAAGAGACTATGCCATTTTCTTTGAGATAGTCTAGGAATTCCTAGCTAAGGTATTCACCTCCTCGAACTGATCGAGGAACCTTAATGGATTTTCTAGTTTGTTTTTCTACTTCATGTCTGAATTCTTTGAACTTTTCAAAAAGCTTCAGACTTGTGTCTCATAAGATACACATACCCATACCTAGACAGATCATCAGTAAAGGTAATAAAGTAGACAAAATTGCCTCTAGTCGGCACATCAAATGGGCCGCACACATCAGTATGTACTAGGGTAAGAAGATCTATGGCCCTCTCCCCATATCCAACAAAAGGGAGTTTGGTCATTTTGCCTTGAAGGCAAGATTCACAAGTTGGATATGACTCGAAAGTCAATGGACTCAATAGCCCATTTTTCTCTAATTTGTTGATCCTATCTTCTGCTATATGACCTAATCTCAGGTGCCATAGATATCTATCATTTGGACTATCTCTACATCATTTGGCATTCACGTTTGCTCGAATAACGAGCATACCTTCAGAAGGACCTTCCTTCTTGTTCTTTAGGGTGGCCAGGTAAGTAGGGTAGTTCCGCTTCTAATGGCCGTCGCTGTTGTAATGAAAATACTTTCCTTTGACATCGGCCTTTTTCTTTGACTCTATCTTCTTCTTTTTTGTTCCTTCCACCTTCTACTTTTTTGTAGATTTCTTTTTCTTTCCATAAGACTTTCTTTTGGAAGAAGTCCGTTCGATAGCAAGAACTGAGCCTTTAGAACCTTTCATAGAAAGCTCAGCGATAATCAGCATATTCATTAATTCGGCCAAAAAATTTTGAAGTTTATGCATGTGGTAATTCATGATGAATTGCCCATATGCATCAGTCAAGGATTACAGAATAATATCATTCTGCAGGTTCAAGTCTAACTTCACACCGAGCTTCTCAAGCTCTTCCATGTCCTTGATCATTGTCAGACAGTGATCTTGGACTGACTGTCCATCACGCATCTTAGTCTTAAAAAGTCATTTCGTGACTTGATATTTGGCTGCGCGACTCTGTTCACCAAACATCTTCTATAGGTGAGCCAACATTTGGTGAGCAGTCCCGATATCTTCATGTTGGCGTTGGAGCTCATCAGACATCGAAGCCCAACATGTAATATCTGGCCTTATTATCTTTGTCTACCCATTTTCTAGAGATGCTCTCTGTTCAATAGATGGACGCGCTGGTAAGGTGGGAGGGTCCTGGTCCAAAACGTGGGTTAATTTCTCGAAACCCAAAATAATTTTGTAGTTCCTGAGCCAATCTTTATAATTAAGTTCGGTCAGTCTGTGTGTGTCCGGATACATGCTAAATGGGTTTGGACGTAGATATTTTTCTATAAGAGAGTCCCCAAAGATTCTAGTTAGATACTGTAATTATGACTTGACCATTTATTTTAGAGATTTTATTTTTAAACAAATTAGCTCTCACTATTTTCTTGGATCCCTACACTCCCTTTGTAGAGATGCAAAATCTCCATGATTAATGATTTCTAGTAAGTGGTGCGGTCTCACCAACTGACTCATCACCTCACCTAATAGTTATTGGTGATGGGTTAGCCAATGAGTGAACAACTCTTGTTCAATGATTCTCTAATCATGGTGTACCCAAACTTGATCTCTAATTCATGAATCTTACCATATCTGGAATATTGATCCACTCCTTAGTTAAGTCAGACCCACCATTTGCATAGACTGGATTCCTAATTGAGTCTCTCACCGTATCCGAAATATTGAGCCCAACTCATCCTCCAGTCCATAGCATCCAATGCCTAATAGACATGGTTGCATCTTTCCGATGCAACTAAGCCACTGTATCTAGCCGAGAACAATCAACCTCATGATGGGCCTGCACATCTACAATGGTGGAAGACCTCAGATTTAATCTTTTCTTAGGAAGAATTGATTCAGGTCTCATTAAACTAGACTTATCATAGTCATAACAATTATGACTAACCTAGTGGATGGATTAGCTCGATTATTGACCACCTCAGATCAGAAACTGTGTTCAAGCAGATATGGCCAGGTAAGTGAGACGCGTGAAGGAATACTGCCATTAACTCATACAAGAACGCATTCAGATCGAGTAGCTTCCAATTAAAAACTAGTCGGTCGTATGTGCCAAACTTACCTTAGACACCAAATTGTTGAGTCAGAACTAATTGGGTTAGACTACAATTCAGACTCTAACCTCTGAGCCTAATTAGGTCTTGCTTGATCATGACTCGATCTTGACCCAGACTTAATCCTATTAGGCTGGTCAATTTAAGCATTGTTGATCTCCTCTAACCAACTCTTGATTTGGTTTGATCAACTGCTTAGACCTAATTGAGCTACCCAAGCTCGAACCCAATATTATGAATATGTCTTAGATCTAAAATTCTCAATTTTAGATCTAATTAATATTCCATAATCTTAATTTTTAATTAAGTAGGGTTCATAAATAAAATATGCACAATAAATCCTAGGGTTTCAGGATCTAGGGTTTTGCAAAATGTAAGTTTTGGATTTCTGATTAAGGACGAACACACAGCACCCCTATACATCATAAGAACACCCCATCGAATGGAAAGAGAGGGCCTTTAAATCCTTCTTCGTTCTTATGACCGAACGGCCAAAAGGAATGCCTTAATCAGGAACATGCAATACTACAAAATAGTTTTAGATCTATATCATATATCTCATATATAAATTAGATCTAATCATGGCATATTTTGCATAGATCTTATGTATCAAATCATGCATCTTTTTAGATCTAAATTATCTCATAATAATCTAAGAAAATAGATTTAAATTGATCTAATCAAAATAAATTCGAATCTAGATAATTATGTAGAACTATTCTACAACTAGTCTTGACATGCATCAATCATATCTTATATGATATTTAAAATTAAATAATTTTTATTTGCTATTTTTTAGATATTATTATAACCATTATAATATCAAAAAATAGTAAATAAATAGATCTAAAATATGATTTAATCAAATTAAATTGAAAACATGTAAGACTATTCTATAGAACTATTCTATTTTAGAACTAGTCATGCATATTTTCTAATCTTAGATCCAAATTATTTAATTTTAATTTTTTTTAATTTTAGATCTGATCACATCTCATATGACATTTAAAATCACTTATTTTTTAATTAAAATAAATTTGAAAATAAATTTAAACACTTTTAGAACCTTGGCTCTGATATCAGTTGAAGGAAAATCCTGATTTCCCAGACCAGGTTCATTCAGATCTGATAAGATCAAGAGATATATTTCAAAAATTTTTCTCTTTGATCTAGATCAAATATAAGATGTTTTCAATTTAATTATTATTATTTTAGAAATTAAAATAAAATTAGATAAATTAAATTAGATTTAATTTACCTTGAAGTGGGTAATCCTATTACCCGTTGATGATCCTGTAAGCAGCGGAAGGTTCTGGATCAAGCCACGCAAGTTCCTGGCCTCTATCAGTATCCACTCAGGCTGGATCTAGAGATCCTCTTCTTTTCTATCACATCTTTAGAAATTAGATCAGGATCTAATTTGGAGGATCTTCAAAACTCTTTTCGAAGATCAGCAGTCGTCCTTTGTAGCAGTGCAGCCTTCTAGCTTTCACTCGCCTTTCTCTTATCTACATTGCACCAACCAAGGTCCAAAATCCTTTTGGATGTGGAGAGGAGAGGGAGAAGATACTTTGGCATGGAGGAGGAGAGGAAAAAAGGCTTTAGGGTGTGGAGATCTCAATTAATTCAGATACCTCTTTGAGTTGGGCGCAGGGTCTTATTTATAGACTAACTGTGATCCAACTTCTCTTCTTCCCAACCAATCACAACTCTTTGTGAAATCAGATCTAAATCTGATTGATGAAAATAGAGTCCCTTGGATTCCTCCTTAGAGGGTGCCTAAGATCAGTCAAAGTTGGTTCTTAGGAGAACTCTAATTGGAATCCAAAAAGGAGATGGAGTCCCTATCCAATAGGGACTCCTGGGCGCCTCCAGCTTGGGCACATGCCAAGGGTGGCGTGCGCCCTCTTCCTTGCCAAGTTCTGGTAGGGAGACAGACCCACACCAGCTCTCCAATAGGTGCGTGACACATGGACAGAAGTCAAAGTGTTAATGGTCAAGATTTGACCAATCAAAGGTAGACTTTTGACCAAAGTCAAAGAACGAGAAATGGCAGGTGACCAAAAATGGTAGATAATGTCTTACAAAATAAGACAACCTTTTTTGACTTAGACAACCTTTAGTCAGACCATATGAAGGCCTCTGATTGAGCACAAACTCCTTTGGCTTAGTCAGGATAACTTATTTGTGATAGTAAAAGAAGAACGTTAGGTTCAATCGAGTGCTAACATGATTTTCTTGAACCTAATTGAATCTCATTCAGATCAATTGAACTAAATTAGTTCAATTGATGATCACCAGATTCAAACCCTTGTTTGTGTGACCTAGTTAGGTTCAGTTCTATATGGTAATGGGATATGTCATGATCTCTATCATCGACATCATCGAAACTCCTTTCGATGGATCAGAACTCTTTTGATTCGAACAGCAAGGATGATCAATCATCTAAATCATTCTAATTACTCCCAAAATCCACTAGTGACATGTAGCAGTATATGGTGGCAACCCATCAGAGCTGAATGCGAACCTCTTGGTGCAGCTACTTGTGCGATTAAGTTCTTCTATCTTGAGCCCCGATTAGATTCGGGTTAAGGTGAACTCGTCAAACCCTAGTCTCTGTCATACGATGTAATCATTCGATTCAAGTCCTTTGTGAAAATCTAAATAGAAACTCTTTCTATTATTTCACTCTGCCATGGCCATGAACTTCTGGACTTGATTCTCATAATCATCATAGGGCTGCTCCTCTACCACCGAGGTAGATAGATTCCATCTTGATGCTATCCAGTTCCTACAATGAACATGCTATAGCTAACATACACCTCAGGATTCCATATGGCTAGGAGACCGAGTAATGGTGTAGTCAAACTATAACACCCTCAAGGTGAACTGTCGATGCACCTCAGGTTAAAGAACCAGACACACCACTGCAGCATCGAGTCAGTCATCGACGAGAAGGTAGACTTTCTAATGACTACTCGAGGTGGTCACACTCAGTGTCCTCGTTCTCTAATGAGTACCTGTACTCTTGCTTCGGTGTCTCCACACCGTAGACTCAAGAGTCATCTACTAAAGAGAAGCAATTGTACACCAACCTTCTGGATCAATCACCATCCTCGTGATGATCCTATGGTCAGAAGCATTTTATGAGTTAATAATGATTATTCATGTCTTAAATTTTCAACTCTTGAAAATATGAGTTATCATTACCATTAACTCAAAGGATGTATTACAGACACTAAATACACATATATGATAGAAAATAACCCATTTTATTAATATTAGTCAAAATTATAATTTTGCCCCTAGAAGTGTATTACAAGTGTTAGCCAATTCTGGCTTTTAGGGCACATATATCTAACAGCCGAGGTCATGGAACATCGGCTGGCTGCTGATCCCAAGTGTCGGCCAGTAAAAGAGAAGATGCATAGCCATGCTTCGGAGGGGTAGAAAGTAATTATACAAGAAGTTGATAAGCTCCTCAAGGCTAGATTTATCAAGAAAGTTAAATACCCGAGCTGGATCTCAAACGTGGTGCTCGTCAAAAAGGCGAACGGCAAGTGGAGGATATGTATAGATTTCAGAAAGCTGAACAAAGCTTGCCCAAAAGATAGCTATCCTCTACTCAAGATTGATCAACTGGTAGATGCAACCTCAGGCCACAAGCTCCTCATCTTCATGGATGCCTTTTTTGGCTATAACCAAATCCAGATGGCGCTAGAGGATGAAGAGAAAACCACTTTTATTATTGACCATTATCTTTACTGTTACAGTGTTATGCCTTTTGAACTCAAAAATGCAGGGATAACATACCAGCACCTGATCAACAAAATCTTTAAGAAATAGATCGACCAAAATATGATAGTGTATGTGGATGACATGCTCGTCAAGGGCCGAGCTTCAATAAATCACATCACCGACCTTGAAGAGACCTTCAGTGCACTTAAAAAGTACAAGATGAAGCTAAATCCAATTAAGTGCGCCTTCGGTGTGACCTCAAAAAAATTTTTGGAATTTATGATGTCGAGGCATGGGATTGAAGCAAATTTGGAGAAAATCTGGACTATTCTGAAGATGACCACTCCAAAAATAATTAAACAAGTTCAGCGTCTGACTAAAAAAATAATGTCCCTAAATCACTTCATCTTGAGATCGGTCAAATGATGCATGTCCTTCTTTCAAATTCTCAAGTAGTAAAAGAGCTTTTGCTAGACGGTAGAATGCCAATAGGCATTCAAGGAGCTTAGAAACTATCTCAGCTCACCCCCACTACTGGCAAAGCCTGAGTTCGAAGAAGAGTTATTCTTGTACCTAGCAGTCTCCCAGCAGCCCTAGTAGTAGCCCTGATCAAGGAGGAAATGAAAGTGCAGAGACCGATCTACTACATAAATTGAGTCCTGAGGGATGTAGAGACCAGGTACTCTATGTTAGAAAAATTGACTTACTCTCTTTCAATTGCTACCAGGAGACTCCGACCTTACTTTCAGGGGCACACCATAACTATCCTCATGGATCAACCAATTAAAATAGTTCTTCATCGAATAGATGTCTCCGAAAGAATCATAAAATGGACAATCGAGCTTACAAAATTTAATATCAACTACCAACCTCAACCATCGATCAAAGCCTAGATATTAGCAAATTTTGTAGTAGAATGTACCATTTCAGATAAAGCCGAGCTTAAACAGAACGAAATCGCATGATTGCAATCGAGCCCCCCAAAGAGAGTGCTGACCTTTCTGAAGATTTTTGGATCCTATACATGGATGGTTCATCCAATGCTGCTAGAGCAGACGTGGGGTTGGTCCTGGTTAACCCCAAGGGAGTTGTCGCTGAATATGCGCTATGCTTTGAATTTTCTGCAACTAATAATGGGGCCGAATATGAAGCTCTGATCATTGGGTTGAAAATAGTAAAAGAGTTAGAAGTAGATCGACTCTAAGTTTTCAGTGATTTCTAGCTGGTGGTCGGATAGGTTAGCAGTAGCTATGAAGCTCGAGAGAAAAGCATGATGAAATATCTTGAGAAAGTTAAGAACTTGATTTGGCCTTCAACGGTTTTAGCATTCAGCGGATTCCGAGGGTAGAAAATGCAAGAGCTGATCTTCTCTCTAAATTGGCCACTTTAGCCCCGGCCGAACTATCCAAAAAGGTATTTTTTAAAATTCTAAAGTGCCCAAGCTCAGAGGAGTTGCAGCTTGTTATATAGGTTTAGCATGAGTCGAGTTGGATTGATCTGCTAGTTGTCTATCTCAAGGATGGAGTTCTTCCCCATGATCCAAAAGAAACTCAAAAACTTAGAAATCAAGCTTTTCGACATATTCTGTATGAAGGCATGCTATGTAAAAGATCATATTCTCTACTACTTTTGAGATGTCTCCGACCTTTAGAGGCTGACTTCGCATTATGAAAAGTACATGAGAAAATTTATAGAAGTCATGTAGGAGCTAGATCTCTATCATAAAGACTACTTCGGTAGAGATACTATTGGCCAACCTTGTACCACAACTCTATAGATTATATCAAAAAATGTGATCCCTATTAGAAAAATGCAAACATACAAAAATGGTCGGTCTCCAAGCTCACTCCACTAAGCGCACCTTGGCCATTCATGTAGTGGAGAATGGATATACTTGGCTCCTTTTCAATGACATTCGGACAATGAAAGTTTCTCCTGATTGCGATTAACTACTTCACCAAATGGATTGAGGCCGAACCATTAGCAAAAATTATTGAGGTCAAGGTACAAGACTTCGTTTAGAAGTCAGTCATTTGCTGGTTTGGTCTGCCCCAAACTTTCATAATGGATAACGAATGATAGTTTGTTAGGATGAGGTTCGCTGAGTTCTGTGAAGATCTAAACATCTTCCATCACTTCATATCAGTGACCCATCTATAGGTAAATGATGAAGCAGAGGTAACTAACAGAATTTTACTATAGGATATCAAGGTAAGGCTTGAAAGAGCAAGGAAGACTTGGATGGATGAACTCTACCACATCCTCTGGGTGTATTGAACTACTCAAAGACTACCGACTAGGAAAACACCATTTGCCTTGGCCTTTGGAGCGGAGGTAGTCATCCTAATCGAGCTTAAACTTCCATCAGCATGGGTCGTGGCCTTCAATGAGTAGCATAACTCATAAGACCTCAGAGTCAATCTCGACCTACTGGAGGAAAAAAGAAAAAAAAGTGCAAGTTTGGATGGCAGCCTACAGATGAAGAGTAGTCAGATACTATAATTCCAAAGTAAAAAGTAAAGCATTCAGGATAGGTACTTGGTGCTCCAACGAGTGTTCATTCGCAATCTTAAAATCAAGAAAAGCTCACCCTGAATTGGAAGGGTCTGTACAAAATAGAGGAGATCGTCTGGCCCAGAACTTATCAGTTGAAGGAGCTTGGAGGAGCAATGCTCCCATGGCCTTGAAATTTAGAAAACCTAAGAATGTATTATCAGTAACTTTTCTTCAATAAAATTTTTCTAGTTTAACATCATTACTTCTTAGCACAAAAATTACGTGATGACAAATAACTCTCCGGAGTAACCTAAAGTAGCCCATTAGGAACAGAAGGAGAGCCTCATCCTAACATTAGCAGAGTCAAAGGCCTCATTGAACTAAGACAAGATGAGGAGAGAGGCCCTACCAACGGTCCTAATGTACCCCTACAGTCCATTAGAAATAGAAGGAGAACCTCATCCTAACGTGAGCAAAGTCGAAGGCCTCGTTGAGCTAAGACGAGATGAGGGGAGAGGCCCTACCAATGGCCCTAATGTGCCCCTATAGTCCATTGGGAACAGCAGGAGAACTTCATTCTAACATGAGCAAAGTCGAAGGCCTCATTGAACTAAGATGAGATAAGAGGAGATGCCATAGCGATGGCCCTAATGTGCCCTTACAGTCCATTAGGAATAGAAGGAGAACCTCATCCTAATGTGAGCAAAGTCGAAGGCCTCGTTGAACTAAGATGAGATGAGGGGAGAGGCCCTACTAATGGCCTTAATGTGCCCTACATCCCATTAGAATAGGAGGAGAACCTCATCCTAATGTGAGCAAAGTTGAAGACCTCATTGAACTAAGATGAGATGAGGAAAGAGGCCCTACCAACGATCCTAATGTGTCCCTATAGCCCATTAGGAGTAGGAAAAGAACCTCATCCTAACATGAGCAAAGTCGAAGGCCTCGTTGAACTAAGACGAGATGAGGGGAGAGGCCCTGCCAATGGCTCTAATGTATCCCTATGGCCCATTAGGAACAGGAGGAGAATCTCATCCTAATATGACAAAGTTGAAGGCCTCACTAAATCAAGAAGAGATAAGGGGAGAGATCCCACCAATGGACTCGACGAACCTATACGATCGTGCAAAGGATGGAAGGTCGAGGCTTCACTAATCTACAATAAGGAAAAGGCCAAGGCCCTACTAACAACCATCGTATACATCTGACTACGGCCATGCCAAACGCCAAAGGTAAAACCCCATCTTGATCCATGAAATGGATCTTAAGCCCAACGTCCACGACAAGCATCTCATTAGAAACAAAGTAAAGAAAAATGAGGTGCCCAGAATTGCGTCTGTAAGAGATGACAACAAAAAGAAAAAAGAAAAAAAAAGAGGTACCATTTCATTATGGAGTTATGTTCATTACAAATAAAAGTCAATAAGATTGATTACACAAAAAGTGGGCACTCTATAAGCAAAATGAAGATCGGCAAGGACCAACTATGCGAAAGAACAAACGTGTTATAGAGGGAATGAAGATAGATGAAATCAATTACATAAAGAAAAAAGAAAGGAGATGAAGTCCTAAGGTGGCCCAAACTTTTCAGACTTCGAGCTATCAGCTCTGGCCATCACCAAAGCTTCCTTTAGTCTGAAGATTTTCTCCTCAAGCTCTTTTTTTTTATATAGACCTTTGATGTACATTCTGTTGGTGTACTCAAATTTGGCCTCGAGCTCTCGCTGCTGCTTCCTCAAGACTTTGGATTCAGCTTCAGCATCCTTGACGGCTCGATGCTCATAGGTCAACTAGAGCTTCAGCTACTGAACTTTGGTTTTCTCCACCCCGATGGCCTCCAAGAGCTCACCAATGGTCCTCCTTAGGAAGGCGAGCTCCTCATATTTGCCGCTTGATCCAGCCTATTGGATGCTATAAAACTTTCTCTAAAAATAGGTCGCCCAATCCTTGGCAGCCTTCAGCTCACCCTGAAGCCTGGACATCTTTCCTGCCTAGGTTGCCTGGTAACTATTATGTCGGTCCTCAGTATTCTGTAGCTACTTTTGAAGCTGGGAGAATTTTTTCGACCAATCCCATTATACCAAGCTTTATCGGTGGACCACGTTAAGCTCCATCCTAAGAGATGGATCTTTTCTTTTGCCTTCTTAAGATCAACTTCAAGAGAGCCGATCTTCATTGTCAGAGCCCAAGACTTGTCGCTTGCATTCTTCTAGAGTTCAGCAAGCTTCTTCTCAAAATTTTTTTTCGAATACTGAAGCTCTCAAAATCCTTCATGTGTAAGCTTCGGAGGCGAGTAACTTCTTTAGTCACCAATGAAGCGTTCTTCCGAGAGGCCTAAAGGTCGGCCTCAATCTTCTTCAACTTTTTTCTTAAATGATGGACCTCCTTCTTCAAACCCTTTATCAAAGTCTTGAACAAAACTTTCTGAGGTAAGGGGTCGGCATCAACCGGAGAAAGGGGGTCGTGGTTCTGGTTATCAGAGGCATTCTGAATCACATGTAGCACAGAGTGTAAAGAAAAAGAGAGATTTGCTTTCATTGTTTCAAATATTTTTGATACATCAAAAAAAAAGAAGAAAAGTACATAAACATCAAAAGTTTATACCTCGGGTGGCTCATTCGCTAGAGAGATCGAGATATTCTTAGCCACCTCTGGCTCTCGAGTAGGCCCAGACACTGCACTAGTAGGTTCTGGAACCTCTGGAGTGGCTTCGATGGCATGGACAGCGGGGGCAACCTCGACATCAGTGTGTGAAAGGTTGGCTCTATTCTCTGGCTCCTCTATGAGGAGGTCCAGATCAATGTCAGGGATGTTCTTGGCGACCCATCCCAAGCAAATCTGAAACCCTTCCAAGCAAGATTTCTGAACGAAGTTTATTTTGATGTCCTCTATATCTTTGGAGGACTTGAAGTCTTGCACGGCCCACTCCATAGCGGCGTTAACCTCCTCCTATGCCTTCCTTCTTTCCTTCCTCTCTAGAGCTAACTCGGCCCTCAACTTTGCCATCTCCTCGTGCTCCTCCCTTAACTTCTTCTGAAGGTGTTTGACTTTAGACGAGTGGATTTTCGAGGCTATCTTCAGAGCATTGGCCTTGGCCCAAGCCTTCTCGACTTCTATGTGGGCTTCCTCAAGGGCCCTGAAAGCTTTGGCTCATCTCTGGTTTGCTACCTCAAAGTGAGCAAAAAGGTAGTGTCCCAACTACAAAACAAAACGTGAGTCAGAATTCTAGAAGATCCCAACTTTAAAGCCCAAAGAGCATGAAGTCAAAATCAAGAAAAGCCACGTACCTTCAGGAAGGCAGCAAAGGACTCATCGAACCTCTCAACGTCGTCCTTCTGATGCATCCTCTCTACAATATGGGAAAGGACGCTCCCCTCCATCAGCACCTAGATGACCTCTCGATCGTCCAGGGAACCCTGCTCTTAGCTAAGATCCTCTCCCTCAAAGCTCTTAATCTTCCATCCAACTTTCTTGCCGATGGTCTTCTTCTTCCTCCTCTCCACAACTTCTTCTTGCTAAACAGGAGCAGAAGAGGTGGCCTCATCAGACAAGACTGAGCTCGATGTGGTAACGACGAGCTCAAGGGTCGGCACAGCCCGAATCAGCTTGGCCTGGCTCGACTCTCCAGTCCGAGCCTTCTTCTATGGTTCACTGGAAGGACCGCCCTTCCTTTTAAGGGTCTTGATTTCCTTCGCTAGGCAGTTTCATTCTTTTGGAGTCATTTCTACAAACAAGATAAAGTTAGAAGGTCAAAAGAAAGAATTCCATCCAACCGACTGAATATGAAGAACTACCTATTAGATTACGAAAACTGAGATCAAAATTGAACAAGATCTGCTCATCCAAAAGTTTGGAGATTGGTGGAGCATTAAATGACTTCAACTTATCAGTCAAACTCCGATCCTCGCTTTCTAGCCCAGGGGCTCGGTGGACCGATTTCCTTATCTCACCCGACGAAGGAAGCCCTAACCTTAAGGAGGGATGGAAGTTGAAAAAAAATTTCTCCTTCCAGCCATGAATGGAGGAAGGAGCACCTTTAAGTGGTCTCTTCTTACTGAACTATGGATATACATACCACCAGTCCTTGATGGTTGGATGGCATTTGAAGGTGAAAAAATTATGGAATAAGGAAATGGTAGGTTGGACGTCCACCATGGTGCATAGAGAGAAATCCTATGATGAATCTAAAGAAATTCGGCACCATAGCAGCAAGAGAAATATTAAGAAACTTGAATAGATTAACTACAAAAGGAGGCAAGGATAATCTAAGCCTGGCTCGAAGGGTTTCGACATACAGACAGGTTTGGCCAAAAGGAGGTGAGCAAACTTGATCATCAGGCCTGGGAAGTTCGAGCTCGTATTCAGAAGGAATCCCAAACTAAATCCTAACTAAGGAAAGGTTATCGAACCAAAGTCTATAGGAAATGGTTGCAGGCACAAAAGGATGGGCCGACTCCAAGGGTTTAGCCTCCTCAGGAGGTAGGTTCACCAAGGTTAAAGGGGCCAGGCTTCCAGAATAAGTTGATCAGGATCCCTCGCTAGATATTTGGATCAAAGTAAAATCGAGGAATCGCTCAAAAATCAGAAAAAAAATAAGGTGTACAAACTTCGACAAAAATAGAAAGAGCGAGAAAGCAAAAAGTGCAGAAATAATCAAAAGAAAGTATCAGAGGGCTGACCTAGATCGGCTGGGAAGAATAAGGAGATGATGAATGTAATGAAAATTGAACAGGGGTGTGCTTGGAACCAAGAAAAATGAAGGAAGAAGCTTGGACCCTCGCTCGGGATGGAGAAGGGAACTAGAAGAAGGAGATGAAGATTTTAGAAGAAGTAAAAGGCTCGGAGGAGGAAAATGGGTTTAAATAAATCCTAGAATTCCAAGATGGTTATGATTGTAGATTTCCCTCCAATCGATCTTTGATCGATGCGTGTCCCACTCATCATGGCAGAAAGCTTCCAATGGGTAGATCCTTAATAGCATCGTACTTCGAGCAGACTTCTAGTAGAAAATTTGAAAAACATCTACTCAGGTCACCTCACATTTACGAAGCTTCGATGCCAGTCCGATAAAAGCCAAAATTTTTCATCTAACCTAGACATAGAAAATTCAACAAGATTGAAAAATCTTTCGAACTTGGCTAGTCTTCATTTTACTCCCATCCTTTGAACTTCGAATTTGGGAGTAGGACTAGTATTAGGAATAAATCCACGCCTGCTGAAGTTTGGCTAAGACTCCAACTCTTGATCTATTCCATCCAGTTGTAACTATGACAACTGAACCTCAACCCGTGGGAGTATTCGGACTCTGAATCATTCTGAGATGGCCGACCTTCGATACTATAGTCAGATAATCCGATTGGTTGGGAAGACCGATTTTGGATTCAGCAGGGTGTTGCAGATTCCTCCTCTAAATAAACTCAAACAGTTAATGCTTCTGCCCCATAGAACTAACTAAATCTTCAGCTCCTATGCATCCCATTCGATCGATCTCCCTCCATGGAACTTCTTCAATAGTCAAACTTCTTCCGAACTACCCCTAGATGAACTTTAGTGCTTTATCATTATTCACTGGTGAGCAACCTTGGGAATGGACAAACCTCAAAGGAACAAAAGAGGCACCAATATTTCAGTCGTGCTTGCTTGCTACGGCCATCAGTTAATACTTGATCCAGATAGATCCCTTGTAGCCGGACTCCTTTCGATTGGGCATCTTTCAGGCCTCTTCGCCGATCGAACCCCTATCGAACTTCTCTTCCGACCAAATTTCTTCTAGTCGCCTGAAAGGACCATGATGTACACCTTTAATATAGTGAATAAAAGCCAATGCACAGTCGATCTTGAGAACCTTCGAACTCCTCCAAAATAATAACGTCCAAGAGCCCTTCATCACCTACAACCACCCCTTCCGAACTCTAGTTGTTAGGTCTATAACAGACTAGCACATCATGACAATGGACACTACCCTCCGTAACAAATCCCACATGACCCCGAATGGCCCACTACCAAGTGGTTGCAATGGTGACCATCAGTTTGTTACAGGCTCTAGGGCTATAAAAGGGATCCTCCATATATGTTTTCCTCAGACTCTCTTCTTCTTTTCGAAACTCTGTAACTTTCTTGACTGAGCACTCCATTTCTGTTGGCCGAAAGAGCTGACTTGATCATCGAAAGATCTTGCTGGAGCCACCACCCTAGGCTCTGGATGAGACTTGTTTTGTAGGGCACTGGCGGCGACCTCATCTTCTCCGACTCCAGCACTACTCCGACAACAACTAGATTTTGCACCAACATAATACATGTTATTATTAAAATTCAAAGATAATATGATAATCAAAAATTTAAAATTATTTATATTATATTAAAAATATAAATTATATAATTATTTTATAAGTAATATCAAAAAAATATAATACACAAAAAAAATTAGGTTCATTCCTTATCGTTGTTCGCCTCCTCCTCCTGCTCCTCTCCAGTAGCTAATAGATGAGAGCCAGATATCCCAGCATCCTGTAATGAATAAAATAAAATAATATTAGTAAGTTTCAATATGGAGGCGTATCTTTCAATATGCTTCTTCAATTTTTGAATAGATTATTCCTACACATTCAATTTGATGATACAGAGATATAAACACCTCCAGTCCATCGATTGGATAGTTAGATTGAATTTTTAGCCCCTAATTTTTTTTTTCAAACTCAAACCTAAATATACAAAGCTTATAAATATGAAAACTTCAAACAAGTAAAAAAATTTAATAATATAATTACTTGATGTGATGGATAGGATGATGAGTCTAGGTGGTCACACAGTAGTGGGTCCTGAAAAAGCTCCACATTCGTATCATGAATAACATCCAAGAGGTCCTAAGGTTGTTGGCTCAGAAGCCTCTACATGACCTCCTCTATGTGTGCATCACTCTAGATCTAGGATGTCGAGCCCTATGAGGATGTCGAAGGGTATTAAGATGGTGGAGGATCGAAGCTGTGGTCGAATTCTATGATCTAGCTCCTACTCACTCCCCCAATGGTGCTGAGCCATCCCTCAAGATCAAGAGAAGACTTAGAAGACGGATTATCATCGTACCTCTTAGCAACGTATTTTGCATAACATATATGTACAGTTTAGAAAAATATTAGTTCTAATATAAAAATTAGATCCTATAACAACTTAATTTGTAAATAAAATTTAAAGTTCTTACCATGATCTATCATAATGTAGAATCTAAATAGTCACTAGTCCGCCTAGACTAGTACGTGGCTTGCCATAATTGCAGCTGGTCTGGTGGATGATCCAACTACTGTATCTATAATAAATAATAAAATTAAATTAATTAAAATATGTACATAAAAGTTTTTATAGTTCTAGTGAAGAGTTTTGGTATTGATTTTTTATCAGTCTATCGGCCATAACATGTGTGCCGACCGAGCCATCCTTGTGACTGCTCAGATCCTACTGGATGGCTCGATTCTGCTGAGCCCTCTACCATCTACCAGAGTACTCCTTGCTACTCCACTAGTCATAGAGGGCCTACCATATATCCATCCATATCCAGTGATTCATGAAGGACCGTATCTAGTGATCCATGAAGGACCTCCATTTCGATAATGATCGAAAACCAGAGTGCTGGATGGCAGACTGTCTGATGCTATAGAGGTCATCTTAGAGCCTCCATATGACCACCTCCTTAAAGGTCTGATGGTCAGTCTTCTCATCCTAGGAAGTCTTGAATCAATAGTATTCTTACAAGATAAAAGCAAGCGTGTATTAATATATAATTAAAAAACCAACATATCAGGAAAGAATAAATTAAAGTAGTTTTGACTTACTAGAAACATCTTCCAGCCTACATCATAAGCTCTTGATGGCCAATTTGAGAAATCATTCACTATGCCTGACATTAATCGATGTATGATTTTGGTAATGACATGAGTTATTGAAGGCTCTCTGAATGTGCTACAAAATTGATTTCGAAGAATAAATATTAACTCTAAAGTTACTAAATTCTAAATATATTAATTGAGCATGTAGTACTTATAAGTGGCTCTGGATATGGATGATCTACCTATCCTTCGATCGAGTTGGAGGTGCTATGAGCTGGACATGTCTTTGACTATGGCATTGTGTTTGAGAGCCAGCAACAGCTACTACATGCAATTATGGGGTCATTAGTGACCTCCTGTCCTCCAAGTCTGAGCGCAAAAAATCTAATACAAAAAATGTTATATTAGTTAATAAATAATAAAATAATATAAATAAAAATATATAAAGTGTTAGAGCTTACCACCCAGTGTGAGAGGTGTAGAACTATAAGAACTGGCCATGTGATCGCTCTCCCCTCAAGAGCTCTATCCTCGACTATTGTGGCTCTGACCTCTGAAAGACATGATATATACTTTCTAAAAATAAAAATAAATAGATCCACTAAATTAATTATACAATTATGGATGGTCATGTAAGATTTAAAATGATGCAAGATAAGTAATTAAAATGATCTAAAAATTATATACTTAGCATTACTCATCAGCCTTTTCAGATAGTATCCTTTGGAATCTTCTTCTGATTCTTTCTAGATCTTCTTCCTCTTGTTCTTCTTCTTCCACCTCTTTCCTTCTTTTTTTTCTTCTTCTTCTTCTTGGAGAGGATTGTCTTTTAAAACAATCTCAGTTGGATCTACCTTTCCATGTTGGTCATCTTCATGTAGGAGCATTCTTGGAGCATCCAATTCCACATCATCGAAGGATTGATGAACTCCTACTGTCTCATCCTCTTGAAAGTATTTTGATAATTGAGACTCTTCTTCTTCTTCGAGCGCGTAATGTGATTGAAAATATGTAGGATTTTATGCTTGAATTTCAAAACTTTTTTGAAATAAAATATAGCAGAAGATGTAGATTAAACATTTAATCTACAACAATATGTAATCTAATTACTAAACCCTACATCTAGGACCTATAACATGTCATAATGCATTCTTAAATTTGAAAATAAATATTTTAGTATTGATCAAATGAATATTCTAGATCTAGAATAATTCTAGATCTAAATCCTAGATCGCATCTAGGTAAGGGAAGAGATCAAATCTCTTACCTTCTTGTAGGTTGAGAACTCCATGGTTGATTTTCGTTGTTGCCTTTGGAGCCACATATGCGTCCAACCTCTACAGATAATTTACACGAAGCTACAACACAAATCGATGGTTCGTCGAACAAAGATCCGCTCGAAATGCTAGCTTCTCGTAGATCCCTCCTGATGGTTAATCAAAAAATTATTCTTCAGATCTCTTGAACACTCCAAGAGATAAAAAATAAGAGGAGGAATAAGAAAGAAATCTAGCCCTTGGATCTTCCAAAAGTAGAAATAAAAATATAAGAAAAGACACCCTAAGAGAAGATGGATCTTCTCTTTCAAGATATCAACAATTGATATTCTGAAAATATCTCTATGTTAGGATAAGAGGAGACCTTCTTTGCTAGGTTTTTTTCATATTTTCAGATCTAATATTATCTAATTTTTCTCATAAAAAAATTTCATAAATAAATTGAGAAGAAGTGTTCTCAGAGAAATCCTAAAAAAGGATCTTTTTTCTCTTCTTCTCCTCTCACTAGGACATGATCAGATCATATCTAAAAAGAACATCATGCCCTAACAACTTAGAGCACCCATCCCCATGCCCTATTCCCCTCTCTCTCTCTCTTAAATTTTTTATCATATAAAAAATACAAAAAGAATAAGAGGAAAATACTTAAAAGAAAAACAAGATAAGATAATCTTCTCTTACCTTTGTTCCTTCAAGACATCAACATTTGATATCCAGATGGAGATCTTTTCTTCAAGAAATATGGTGCCCATAACCCCCATGCCAATTCTTCTTTTCCTTTTGGTTTTACCATGGAATTCTTGGGATTTTTTATGCTAACTCCTATCTCATAGGAGGCGCTACAAAATAAGGAAAGACTAGGTCAAATGACCTAGTCAAACATTAAAGTTATGAGACGTCCAAGAGGAAATAATTCCCACACCCACCTTTGTTTTTGTCACCACTTTATTTCTCTTTGGTGTGTGATTTTCAAGTCCTCATGCAGAAATAATAGGAGGGAGGAGTTTTGGTTTGAAGGGACTCCATCAAATAGAATTCTAGGAAAAACTAATTGCCATCTTTAACCAAGTCAAAAAATTATTCCTTAACTCTAGACATTTGGGGCGTGCATGAAGGCTCTTTTGGCTTGAGAAAATTCAAGCAAAGATCTAGAAAAAAAAATTGGCGTGGGCTTTATAGTGGCACAAGGAAGGAGTGAGAATCCCAGTCCAACTAGAACTCCTCTTGTTTGACTAGGTCAAAACTATTTTGAATCTAATTCAAAATTTATTTAAACTAGATTAAATATAACCTAATTAAGGATGATCTTAATTTAACTAGGAGCTCAATTAAATTAGATTAAATCATATTTAATTTTAATTTAAATCCTAACTTAATTAGAAATTAGGTGTACTCAAATTCTAGTCCAACTAGAAATTATTTTTTTCTTGCAATTGGCTTATCCAATAAATAAATTAGACTTAATCCAAAGTCCAAACCAATTCTAATTGAATCTAATTTAATTAGCCTTGATCTCAGTCTAATTGCTCAATCAAATTGAGTTAATTAGCAATCCAATTGCTAATTGATCCTCCTACAACACTTATATTAGGTCAAATATCAATCGCATTGATTGTTTAACCTTAGAACGATTCTCAATCATTGATTAACCATCTGATCAGATTATAATCTCTTATGTATATGACTCCATAGGTTCAAACCTAAACTGGTAGCATAGGAATCGATTCTTGTACCAATCAAAATGACCATCTAGCAATGGTACCTGACGTCCAGATAGATCGAATGTATGTAAAGCAATATTCTTAGAACCTGGACCCATGGTTACCATATAATTCATTCCTATGATCAATAATGCTGAAGATGACTTCGAATATCCTGTCAACACTCATACAAGTCATCTCTATTGTATTTCAAAATTTTGCAGATCCCGTGATTCCTCACTAGGATTACCCAGGCCTAGATTTTGCTAAATTGAAACATAGCGAGTCATTTTCTTTCTGAAGTTAATTAGAAATGGTCAATCCCATCTTGACTCACACACCAACTCTACAAGTATTTGACTATATCCAAAAATCTTTCAAATCTATATTAGAAATATAGGCCGTTCGGCACCAAAGTATACTGAGTTGCTTGCAAGTTATCATGGTGATCTCAGATCAGAGAGATACTATATCTATTGGCCTTAGCTAGCTACTCTTAATAGTAGAGTACTATATTGATCATGTTCAGTATAGATGTACTCCTACACCTCATCTAGATGCCATTTCAGTATCTCCATACCACTTAGTTATGAGGACAACCAATGCATATGACATACAGTGATCTACACTCGATAAGTTATCGTTCTTATTAATAACTTATCATTTGATCATGAATAATTTAAGAACCATCTGATTAAACCTTCTTTATTGATTGATTATGGTTCTAAGAACTTCATCATAATTTAGAAATTCATTTAAAAAAGATAAAACTTTTATGATGAACTAGCTAAATAATTATTATTATTAGACAATCTATATATAGGTTCCAATCATCTATAATTTAGATGATTAGCTTTGGGACACATTTTCCAATAACTCCAACTTGGACTAAAGCTAATCAGAATGATATCAAATATCCTATCTTCCACTTGAGTTCATAGAACTTTTTAGTTTTGAGGTCTTAGCAAATGGGTCGATCAAGTTCTCCTTTTTTCATCAATCTTGCAAAAATCAACATCACCCTGATCTGAAATCAAAGATGATAGCAATGTAGAATATGCAGCTCCTTCGGTTCTTTAGCCTGAGCTACGGCTCCAGTGCTATTATAGGATTGGACCATCGATGGAGGGTGCCACTGTTAGATGTGTGCTCTAGAATCTAGATTGGCTGATACTTATAATACACTTCGAAGGATAATTTTATAATTTTAACTATAAATTAATAAAAAGATTATTTTCTATCATAGTGTGTATTGAAAGTATCTATGATACATCCTTTGAGTTAATGGTGATGACAATTCATATTTTCAAGAGTTGAAAATTTAAGACATGAATTTTCATAATTAACTCATAAACTGCTCCCGACTGTAGGATCATCACGAGGATGATGATCAATCTGAAAGATTGGTGTACGATTGCTTTCTTAGTATAGATGAGTCTTAAGTTTATGGTGTGGAGACACCAGAGCGAAAGTACAGGTATGTTGTGGTATCAACTTGCTTTGATACCAAACTATTAGGATATCAGCTACTCAGATACCGCTTGTTAAAGATCTAGTACCAAATTATTATGGTAGGAAGAAGAAAGAAATAAAATAAAAAAATAATCAAATATGTGGATCAGCCTAAAGGGTCGCCTCCATGGGACAAGCAAAGCTTTACTATAAAAGAGAAAAATAGGTACAAGAGAACACCCACTCTCAACTCACCATACATAAATCTCTCTCAACTAGAAGCTATCCTCACAAAAGCTCTTTCAGAATTCTAAGGTGACCCACAAAAGCTACAAGATGCTCTGTCCTCACAGCCTCCTCGTCGAATGTTATGCACTTGTTGCTTCTCTCTCTCATGGGCTGCACGTACTCGATGCTCTACCAAGCTCCTCTCGATGACTGCCTGAGCCTCTCTACATGCCTCTCATGCCACACGTGCTATCTTTTTTTGCTCCACAGCACCTCAGCCCTTTAAATAGGATGAGAATCCTCTTCTCAACAGTTCATAGAAGTCTTAATAGGGATCATTTTTCTAATATGAGTCGAACATGTCCTTGATGGAGTCTTGAAATATTTTTTGACCTTCAGATCATGGCCACAATCCTTTATGATCACTGGATCTTATGGTCCATGCGCAACTCCTATAGACCTCTTGGATTAATCATAATATGAGTCCAAATAAAAAAATTTCCCATCATGTTCTGCTCGCCTCCATCGAGCCGTCTCAGTCAGGGATCGAGCTAGCTCGACTACATCTCACCCAGACTCCTGCTATCTATCTGCTTGAGAGAGTCGGCTCGGTTGTGGTTCGAGCCAGCTCGATTTTAATCCAAGCTGGCTCGATTGTGTATCAAAGCTGGCCTGACTACTGTGCTGAAAATTGATTCTCTTCTTATTGTGGGTCGAATTTGAGACATTAAATCCTAACAATCTCCATTTGACTCGATATTCGATCTCCATCTGACTTTGAGAGCTTGTGATCCATCTCATCCTCATGCCCTGAGGCACACCTGCTGATCATGGATGGACAAATGTGAGAGTCGAGCCAGGCCACTCGATCCCATCTCTGTCAAGGGCTGTATCCATTTTGATCAAAAACCTACTCAAAAAATTCTCCTGCGGTAATAGAAACTTCACTTTGTGATGTCGCCTCTCATCCTTTCGAGTCTCCAATCTCGTGCTCGATCCATCTCCATTTTGCACTCCACCTTGCACTGGGCTTCCTCTGGCTCCTGAAGCTGTACCTCATAATGGACTCTTTGTCAGATAGTAATATCCTCTTGTCTTCTTCTTTTCCTCCAATATCATCTTATCGCCATGCATGATCTTCAGGATTCCATCACCAGCTACCCACCTATAGCCATTTAAATCCAGTCTGCTCAGTTAGATAAGATTTTGTCTGAAATTAGATATGTATCGGACCTCCCCCAATCTTCTCACTGTGCCATCATGTATCCTCTAACTGACCATCCTAATGCCTCTGATTGCATAGCTCGATCCATCCGGTAGATAAGCAATGCCCTCACTGCTCTCTAGGAAGTCAAACTGCTCCTCTTTGTAACAAACATGATATGTGCATGCAGAATCAAAAATTCACTACTGAAAAAAACTAGATACCTCATCAGATATCTTCAGAACATCATCCTCTAACTTGCTACTAGCCGTTGCTACAGTAACCCTCATCCGATCCTTGAGCTGTGGGCAATCCTTGACTCGATGCCCCAACTCGTCACACCTATAGCATCTGATCTTGCTAGGATCCCTCATCTTGGATCTAGATCGTCCTCCTCACGATCCTCTACCACTCCATCTACTGCTTCTTGCTCCTTCAGAAATTGCTAAAGTTGAGCTACCGCCATCTGAGCTTGAAGTTGGGTTCTTCTTCCTGAGAATCTCATTCTGGAGTATCGCTGTAGTGACCTTGTCCAACTTGATGGTGCTCTTTTTCACTAAAAGAGTAGTCACCAAGGACTCATACGAAGGAGGGAGCGATGCTAGCAAGACCAACGCTCTGGTCTTCTCCTTAACTTTTTCACCAACGTTGAGAAGATTGGTGAAGATCTTTTGAAGGTTGGATAGATGCTCCCACACACTCTAGCCTTCATCCATCTACAGCTGATAGAACTACCTCCAAAGAAATAGTGTGTTGGTGAGCGACTTCGCGATGTACAACTCATCAAGCTTCAACTACAGCACCATTGGAAAAGTCTCACCAAGTACATGGATCACCACATCATCCACTAAGTACAAGTGGATCGTGCTCACCGTCTGCATCTAGATCCATTTTCAATCCTTCATTTCTATAATGGTTGATGTCTCATCATACAAGAGAGCATCGATCAACCCATGTTGGATGACGACATCCTTTATTCGTGCTTGCCATAAGGAGAAATTATCCTTTCCATCGAACCTATTGATCTTTACCTTGATTGTACTTATCTTCTTCATATTCTTCAATCTCTATCTACTGCTATAATCTATGCTCTGGTACTATTTGGCTCTGATACCAATTATTATAGTATCAACTTGCTCTAATACCAAACTATTGGGATATCAACTACTCTGATACCACTTATTAAGGATCTAGTACCAAATTATTATGATAGAAAGAAGAAAAAATAAAATAAAAAAATAATCAAGTATATGGATCAACCTAAAGGCTCACCTACATGGGGCATGCAAAGCTTCACTATGAAAGAGAAAAATAAGTACAAAAGGATAACACCCACTCTCAACTCATCGTACACAAATCTCTCTCAACTAGAAGCTATCCTCATAAAAGCTCTCTCAGAATCCTAAGGAGACCCACAGAAGCTACAAGATATTTTACCCTCATAGCCTCCTCACTGGATGCTATGCACCTATTGCTTCTCTCTCTCATGGGCTGCACGTACTTGGTGCTCTGCCAAGCTCCTCCCAGTGGCTGTCTGAGCCTCTCTACGTGCCTCTCATGCCACACGTGCCATCTTTTTTTTCACCACACCACCTCAGTCTTTTAAATAGAATGAGAATCCTCTTCTCAGTAGTTCACAGGAGTCCTAATAGGGCTCATTCTCCTAATATGAGTCGAACATATTCTTGATGGAGTCTTGAAATATTTTTCGATCGTCAGATCATGACCGTAACCCTCCATGGTCGCTGGATCCTATGGTCCATGCGTAACTCCCGTAGATCCTTTGGATTAATCACAATCCAAGTCCAAATAGAAAAAAATCCCATTGTGTTTTGTTTGCCTTCGTCGAGCCGACTTGATCAGGGTTGAGCTGGCTCGACTACGTCTCACCCAAAATTCTGCTGTCTGTCTGCCTGAAAGAACCAACTCGACTATTGATAAGTACCATAAATTCATTAATAAAAATATTAATTTATTAATTAATTCATATTAATTTTTTAAAATTTATGATCAATTTATATATAACTTTTGAGAAATTTATATTTTTAATAATTAAAAAATAATAAAAATTAAAAAATAAAATTTTATAATCAATGGAAAGAACTTATTTTTTTGATCATAACAAAATAAGTTTGAAGCAAAATGGAGCTAAAACGGAGAAGATATGAATTTCTAAAGATAAAAGAAAAAAATAAATAAATAAAAGAAAATGGCTCAGTCGGCTCCGTAAGCTAAGCCAAGTCGTCAAAGCCGACTCAGCCATTGAAAACATCAGTCGATCCATGATCTAGGCATGGACCGCCAACTCAGTAGAAATCGATGAATCACATGCGACATGTGGCAGACCTAGACCCTTAAAGAGTCCACAGAAATCCATCGCGGCTCACAGGGTATTTTGGTCTTTTCACTCAGCGACAAGAGCACTGACTAGTTGTGGTGTGTGGTGCGGCTGGTCCACATGGTCCATGGGAATAGTAATTGTACGATCGAACGGTTACGGTTGATTATGGTCAAGATCAGATGATGGTGGTTATTTTCGAGTTTGATTCAAATTCTATCAGCGATCTGGCACGATCCAATGGCCAGAAAATCAACTGATGAAGATCCAATGGTCTAGAATGCTCCCGACAGTGATCAGAACTCCCAACGTGCAATCAATGATCAGATTTCCTCCATCAAGGTGCAACCAGACGACCAAAATTTAATCCAACCTGATCTGCGTCGATACACATCCAATTTTGATGATTTTTTGTCCGTTGGATTTCTATCAACGGCCAGATTTCATCCAAAGCAATAGAATTCACCCAGGACTCCTTTTAATATGATTTTTACTTAAATTTCTTCATATTTTGATGATCAAAGAGGTCCTTAGTCCCACATTGCCCAGAAGAAAATCCTCCAGCCCTCCAACATCTATTTAAGGACCCCCAGCCTCTAGAAATCAACATCTCCAGTCAAGGCAAAGCTTTGGTGCAGGGTGAAGCCAGGCTCTAGGTTAATGGCTGCTTCAAGGCAATTGGTGCTAAGAGAAAAAGCTGGGCTTCTATACCATCTTTCCACCAATGCCGATCCAAGATCAGAGATCAGGCTATTTTATTTTATTTTATTTTTTTAAAAATTTTATGTATTTAAATTTTAAAATTTTAATTAATAAAAAATTTATTATTGCATTTTAATTTTAGTTTTGTTATTTTTATTATAATTTAATTTTTATATTTTAATTATTATTTTTTATTTTTCTGCAAGTAGATGCTAAGATCTAACTAGTAGATCTTAGTACCAAGTTTACTTTTCTGCATAATTTAATTTTCACTTCACAATTTTAATTTCTGACATCAAATTCTATTTCCAAATTCTTTTCTTTTTCTTTTAAAAAAATCAAAGATTTTAAATCTAAAAATACTACCTTTCCTATAGATTCGATCTTACTCACTGCTATCTATGCATTTTTTATTATTTTAAGAAGTCGGATTAAACTGATAAACACGGTGTCTTAACGACAACATCGCATCCCTATCAAGTTTTTAGCACCATCGCTGGGGATTGTTTTTAATTTTTAATTTTGTTTTCTTTGATTTATTTTAAATAAATTAAAAATAATTTCGACAAACACACCAAGTTTTTGGTGCCATCGTCGGAGATTATTTTTGATTTTTAATTTTGATTTTCTTGATTTATTTTAAATAAATTAAAAATAATTTTGATAAATACACCAAGTTTTTAGCGTCGTTGCCGAGGAAGGCACGAACATTAAATTTTTGATCTCTTTGATTTTTTTATAAATAAATTATAAATAAAATTTTTATTTTCTTATAAATATTGCTTGCTAATTTTTTTTATTATTTTGCAGAAAAAGAGATTAAAGAATAAAAAGAACCAGGATTTTTGATTGATGAGATCAATCCTAACCCTAATTCTCTTCCCTTTTTATTTTATTTATTTATTTATTTTATTTTTAAATTAATTTAAAAAAAAGTATTTACTTAAATCTAATTATAAAAAAAATCTCATGATAAGATTAGAAATCCTAACTGCTTAGAGCATGCATCATATTAGTTTTATTTTTATTTTTTTCTGGTGATTACTGGAGGTAAGGTAAGCCTTTTAGAATTCAATTAGTTGCATGCATCTAGTTTAAATTGCATAGAATCCTTTGATTGAAAATTTTGTATGCATATTCATCTTTAAATCAACTTAAGGGCACAACCTAATTAAATAAGATAAGGTGGAGATTTGATCACCCTTTCTTAGCCCAAAAATAATCAAGCAGCATCCTGCATTGACCTAAGCTTTTAATTTTAAAATCAATTAGACATCAACCCTAGGAACTCGAGCTCAATAGAACAAGAAACCCTAAGAGTTGAAACAGGTTAGGATTAGTCAATTTGACTAGTATCTAGAAAAGTTGTTTAGGGACGACTGGGCCCGAAGGAAGGTGGTTTCTAATTGGTTCCATTCGCTTACCTGGCCAAGCATAATTGATGTCTAAGGCAAGCAATGGAGGGACTTCCACCGACCTTACACTTACCTGGCTAATTGATTGGCTGATCCTACACTTGGAGGGCTTGAAGGTGACCTTGGTTGTTAGAAGCTGTCTAGATCTAGGATAACCATGTCAGGATTGATTGATCAACTTGATTGCTAATCAATATCAAACCTAATTAAACCTAATTCTTTTCTCTCTTCTTAGTTCTAGGACTCCTTAGGATCTCTTCTTTAGAACTCTTCTTTCTTTCTTCTCCTTTCTTCTTCAAAAATAAAATAAAATAAAATAAAATAAAAATTAAATTAAACTAACTAAAAAATATATTAAAAATAATAATTAAATTAAATAAAAAATAATAATTAAAATAATAATTTTTAAAAATAATAATAAAAAAATAATAAAAAATTTTAAAAAAATTTTGAACCACACGTTAAGGTTGCACTAGTGAATGCACTGTAGAAAATTGCTTTATCTGATCTAGTTGAATCCAACCATAAAATTAAATGACTGAATTATATTAAATTCGATAACCAAATGGCTGAAAATTTTAGAGAATCACCTAAGCAGATGAAGGAATACTTTATTTCTTCCACCTATAACCCATCGACTTGTATCCAATTACCTAAAATTCATGCTACCCACCATGAGATCAAGCCGACTACAATCCAGATGCTTCCATCTTTCTATGAAAATACCAATGAAAATCCCTATAAACATCTGGATGAATTCTTAGAAATCTGTTCTATGGTAAAAATTCAAAATTTAACTAATGATGCCCTCAGACTAATTTTATTTTCCTTATCATTAAAAGACAAAGCCAAGTACTGGCTTGGCACAATAGGAAGACCAATTAAAACTTAGGCTGAATTGCAAAGCAAATTTCTTAAAAAGTTTTACCCCGTAGGCCGAACCAACATTATCAGGTGAACTATCACTGAATTTGCTCAGCTTCTAGGGGAACAGATTCACGAGTCATGGGAGAGACTTATGGAACTTCTTAGAAAATGCCCACACCATGTTCTGTCTAAGTGGCAAATAGTTCAAACTTTCTATGAGGGTTTAGGAGATCAATACAGATAGATTGTAGATGCATCCTGTGGAGGTGCATTCATGAACAAAAGTGAGGATGAAGCCTATGCCTTATTTGAAACTCTAAGTGAAAACTCAATCAATCATGATTTGTTATCTTTCTACCAAAAGCGAGCAGGGATTTATGATCCAGACTCTAGTTCTAAGTTTGACTTGAACTAATTAGCTCAAAAATTAGATAAAATCGATCTTTTTGCCCAAAAATTAGATCAAGTCCTAATCCTAGGTCAACAATCTCCTGTACAATTCATATCACCTTCTAATTATCAAGAGATTTATTCAATCTATGCTAGCCCAACCTATCATGTGAGTGAATATCCTATGACTGCACAATTTTCATCTTTTATCCAAGAACAAGTCCAAGCTATTCAAGACTACTCCAAGCCGGTTAATGATCTATTTTTAAATTCATATAACTCTGGCTGGAGAAACCATCCTAATCTTTTTTGGAAACCACAACAGACTCAGGCTCAGACCCAAACTCTATCAGTGCAAAATTATCAGAATAGGTCCCAATACCAAAACTATGCCTATAATAATGGTCAGTCTAGTCAGTTTACCCAGCCATCATATAACAACCAGCTATCATACCCACCTTCTCAATAGACCAATCTAGTCGATGATAGATTTAATCAACTTCAACAATTGATTCTAACTCAACAGCAATCTATCGCCAAGCTAGAAGCTCAAATCGGATAACTAGTTGAGTCTAACACGAGGAGAAAACTAGATCAAATATCAAGCCTACCAATTTCAAACAACCCACCTAATGTCCACCAATCACTTGGATCAAATTATCAATCTAATGTTTCATCTAAGAATCTCCAATTTAAGAATGCCAAATTAACTCCTGAACTTAAAAACTATAGGATTCTTATGGATCCATACCAAGATAAGGTGAAAGAGGCTAGTACTGATGCTAGCCAAAACAAATATTTAGAGAAACTGGTTAGTACTGAGACTAATCACATAGAAGAATCCGAGTCAGGAACTAGTACTGATGCTGGTTCCAGTTTAAATGAGATAGAAATAGGGAGAAAGAGAATAGATGATTTACCCAAGACTTATAAACCTAATGTCCTATTCCCTTCAATCCAAGAAGTCGATTCTTCTTACAAAAATCAAGAGGCACATAATGAAATATCAATGAAGTTATTTAAGCAAGATCACATTAATTTACCTTCAGAATTAAAATCATCTTTAATCACCATTCCAGCACCCATTGAATCAAACGTAACTACTAAAACTCCATTCATGAGTATTTTAAAAGAACAAATAGGAGAAATTCTTAATAAACATGGGTCTGAGAATGGGATCATAAATTATGTTTTCTTAATTAATAATGAATATATCAATAATTAGATTATAAATCAACTTTTTGAGATTGGCAATCCAAAATCATTAGAATTTGTCAATCCACTATTCGACACAGGATAGTAAGCTGCATTATGTCTGGCTGAAGATGGTAAACTTAGCGCTTGTTGGGAGGCAACTCAATATTTAATTTTCTTTAGTTTAATTTATTCTTTTAGTTGATTTTCTTTTTAGGATAATTTGAATAAGTTGGTGGGAGAGCTTAAATTTTCAAAGGCATGTGCTGGACTAAAAACATACTAAGTCAATGTATTCTTTCATGTTCTTTATTATAGTCTTTATTTTTTTTCTCTATTTAGGATCATGTCGATTAAGTTGGGGGGAGAAAAATAAAAATTTTAAAATACTAAGTCCTCAAAAAGTCAGTATTTAGTATTTAGACACTTGATTATGCTTAAGAATCAAATTAAACTAAGTATTTTTAAAAGAAAATTGATACATAGATAAGAAAATCTGTGAGATATTGAGGAATCAAGTATTAAGAAAATTCAATAAAGAGTTAAGTCTAGAACATAAAATTTTTTTTTTTGAAGTATTTCTAATTACTTCTACTAGCATCAAAGAAAAGTCTACTTTTTATAGGCTTGTGTAGGATAACTATACATTTCTTTATATAAAAAAAATTAAATAAAATAGATTCCAAGTACTTCTCACCGAGTAACCGGGCCTCTTTACCTAAGCAAGCATTGAGTTTCGCATCAAAAGGTGGAAAGGGCAAGGAAGCTCATTGTAAAGCTAGTCTTAACTCGTAGTCTATTTGATTTGAGCTAGTAAGCCCAAAGGGTATTCTATACCTAGTGCCCTAAAGCCAACTGGTTTGGAAGTCATTGGTCCAAGACTCGCTACATGGATCAAATAGAAAGCTTAAGGGATTAAGACACTCAATAGTGGTACAATGTTAAGAAAAAAAAATATTGGTTTTCCACCAAGCAACCGGATCCCATTGCCTAAGTAAGCAATGATATTCGCATCAAAAAGTTGGTAATGGAAAAATAAAAATCAATAAATGAAGGGCGGAAGAAGCAAAACACTTGTCTATATGAAAGTTTAGACAAATCAGAGATAAAGATGGGATAATTTAAAAGTTCAAAAAAATTTAATATTCTTTACATAATTTTTTTATTGATAAATATTAATACCCCAATAACATATCTCATTTAAGCTCTACTGAATATCAGTGGCTATTTTGAAACTGCTTAGGTAAACTTTGAAACTCTAAAGTTAAAAGATATTTAAAACTAAATTCTTTCTTTACTCGAGGATGAGAAAAGTTTAAGTTGGGAGGTGTAATAAGTACCATAAATTTATCAATAAAAATATTAATTTATCAATTAATTTATATTAATTTTTTAAAATTTATGATCAATTTATATATAATTTTTGAGAAATTCATATTTTTATTAATTAAAAAATTAAATAAAAAATAATAAAAATTAAAAAATAAAATTTTATAATTAATAGAAAGAGCTCATTTTTTTGATCACAACAAAATAAGTTTGAAGCAAAATGGAGCTAAAATGAAGAAGATATGAATTTCTAAAGATTAAAAAAAATTAAACAAAAAAAAATGGCTCAACCGGCTTCGTAAGCCAAGCCACCAAGCCAAGCCAAGCTGTCAAAGTCGACTCAGCCATTGAAGCTATCAGTCAGTCCATGATCAAGACTTGGACCACCAACTCAGCAGAAACCGACGAATCACAGCACGACATGTGGCGGACCTAAACCCTTAAAGGGTCCATAGAAATCCATCGCGACTCATAGGATATTTTGGTCTTTTCACTCAATGACAAGAGCACTGATTGGTTGCGGTGTGCAATGCAGCTGATCCACATGGTCTATGGGAACAGTAATTGCACGATCAGACGACTGCGGTTCATTACGGTCAAGATCGGATGGCAGTGCTTATTTTTGGGTTTGATTAAAATTCTATCAGCGATCTAGCACGATCCAATGGCCAAAAAATCAATTAATGAAGATCCAATGGTCCAGAATGCTTCTGATGGTGATCAAGACTCCCGACGCACGATCAAAGGCCAGATTTCCTTCATCAAGGCACGATCGGACGATCAAAATTTAATCTGATCTGATGTAGGCCGATACACATCCGATTTTGATGATTTTTGATCCATTGGATTTCTATCAACGGCCAAATTTCATCCAAAGCAATAGAATTTACCTAGGACTCCTTTTAATCTAATTTTTACATAAATTTCTTCATATTTTGATGATCAAAGAGGCCCTTAGTCCCACATTGCCTAGAAGAAAATCCTCCAGCCCTCCAACATCTATTTAAGGATCCCTAGGCCTCCAGAAATCAACATCTTCGGTCAAGGTGAAGCTTTGGTATAGGGTGAAGTCAGGCTTTGGGTTAATGGCTACTTCAAGGCAACTGGTGCTGAGAGAAAAAGCTGGGCTTCTACACCATCTTTCCACCAATGCTAATCCAAGATCAGAGATCAGGCTATTTTATTTTATTTTATTTTCTTAAAACTTTTATGTATTTAAATTCTAAAATTTTAATTAATAAAAATTTTATTATTACATTTTAATTTTAGTTTTATTATTTTTATTACAATTTAATTTCTATATTTTAATTATTATTTTTTATTTTCCTACAAGTAGATGCTAAGATCTAACTAGTAGATCTTAGTATCAAGTTTACTTTTCTGCATAATTTAATTTCCACTTCACAATTTTAATTTCCAACTTCAAATTCTATTTTCAATTTTTTTTTCTTTTTTTTAAAAAAAATTAAAAATTTTAAATCTAAAAATACTACCTTTCCTATGGATTCGATCTAACTCACTGCTATCTACATATTTTTAATTATTTAAGAAGTCAGATTAAATTAATAAACATGGTGTCTTAACGACAACATCGCATTCCTATCAGCTATGATTCGAGTCGGCTTGATCTCAATCTAAGTTAGCTCAACTGCGTATCAGAGCCGACCCGACTGCTATGCTGAAAATTGATTCTCTTCTTGCTGTGGATTGAATTCAAGGCATCAAATCCTAACATAGGTATTTGTCAGAGAACAAGGGCACTGAGCATGACCACCTCGAGCAGTCATAAGAAAGTCTACCTTCTCGTCGATGACTGGCTCGATGTTATAGTGATGTATCTAGTTCTCTGACCTATGGCATCAGTAGTTCACCTTGAGGGTGTTATAGTTTGACTATACCATAACTCAATCTCCTAGCCATTCATAATCCTGAGGTGTATATTGGCTATAGCACGTTCATTGTAGGAATTGGATTGCACCAATAAAAAAACTATCTACCTCGGTAGATGAGGAGTAGCCCTATGATAATCACGATATTGAGTCCTTAAGCCCATGGCCATGGTAGTGTGAAGATGATAGAAAGAGTTTCTATTAGGATTTCACATCGAACTTGAATCAAATAATTAATTCATATGATGGATATTAGGTTTGACGAGTTCACCTTAAATCTAATCCTGCGGGGCTCAAGATAAAAGAATCCAATCACACAAGTAGCTGTACTAAGAGATTCACTTTCAATTTTGATGGATTGCCATCATATACTACTAGGTGTCATTGGTAGATTTCGAAAGTAATTAGAATAATTTTGATGATCGATCATTCTAATTGTATGAATCAAAAAAGTTCTAGTCTATCGAAAGGTGTTTCACTGATGTCAATGATAGAAATCACCATATGTCTCATTACCGTATAAAACTAAACCTATCTGAATCATATAAATAAGAGTTTGAGTCTGGATGTCATCAATTGAGCTAATCCAGTTCAATTGATTTGGATTAGATCCAATCAGGTTCAAGGTAATCATGCTAGCACATGATTAAGCCTGGCTTTCTCCTTTTGTAATCTTTCTAATTCATCATAATCGAATTAAATTTGATTTAACTCATTTTGGTATCTTGAATGGTTTTATTTTCATCTAACTAGAATCAATCCAAATCAGATTAATTATAGAAATTAAATCCATTTCTAGTGCAATTGGACTAGGGTCAATAGCTGACCTATTTGAGGGAATTGAGGGTCACCTGATCAGAGGCTTCTAGAAAATTTTTTGAAAATCAGTTTGCTCTAAATTTTGGATATGTGATAGGGCTTGAGCATACTTTGGGTATGCCAAATTTTATGATTTAAGGTGGTATTTTGACTGGGTTTTGACAGAGTTTGATTTGGATCAAACTCTTGAGGAAAGAGTCCTAGGCATAATGGACTCTTCCTTATCTTCTCTTGTTGCCAATTTTTAGAGGGCGTTTTGGCATCTAAACTAGATAGAGATCTGGTATTTGACATGGAGATTAATCCCTGAAGTCCCTTTGACCAAATAATTGGTTATTTGGTCAAAGAGGGACTCTTAGATGGCCCATAGGATTAAAACCCTTTCTCACGCCAAAGAGCATTCGTCGCATGAAATATTTTTCATGCCCAAGTTGCTGTCGCCCCCATCATATCCCATGCCCCCTCTGATCCTCTCTCTCTCTCCCTGTTCTACACACCAAAGGTTGGGCACAAATCAGAGAAGAAGCTTCAAAGATTTTGGCACAAGATTCAGCATTTATGCGACGGTGTTCGTGAGACGAGCATGCAGCATTCAAGATCTTTTTGAAGGATCTATAGATCAAATTCAGATCTAATCTTTTAAAAAAAGATTCATGAGGAGAAGACATCCAGATCCTACCTGAGTGGATATTGGTAAAGGCCAGGCACGTACGTGACTTATTCTAGAACCTCAGGAACAATCAGGATCATCACAGGATAATTAGATTATCCAATCAGATACTTAAATTAAATCTAATATAATTTTATTTTTAATTTTTAATATCAGATCATCTTGATCAGATCTGAGAACTCTTAGATCTGATTGGATCATAAAAATTTTTGTAGAAAAACTATCTTAGATCTGATCAGTTCTGGACGATCCTATGGTGAAAAATAAGATTTTCCTTTAGCCACTCCTAACCTGCTAATGAATCTCAACAACTACACAGCTTACATGGCAATATCATATGCCATGATGTACTCTACATCACTAACTAAATAGGCTATAGTATCCTGCTTGGAATCTTTCTAGCAGATTGCTCTTGTAATTAGAGTATGACCCGACACTCTCTTACTATCATCTTGATCTAACTAAAAACTAGAATCAAAATATCCATAAGTTTTAAATCAGTATCTTCATATTTGAGTCATTGGATCTTAGTATTTTTCAAATACTTAAAGATTGTCTATACAATTTTTTAGTGGTTCTCACTTAGATCAGACTGGTATCTACTCACTACCCTTAGTGAGTATACCATATCTGATTTTAAACATGTAAAAATTAGATGACAGCCAAAACTTTTCTTGCAATGCTGGAATGCCATTCTCGATTAAGAGAACTTCATCCACAGACAACAGAAGGAATAATACTATAGAACATTTTTGCCCAATTACAAATGTAGGGTTTATCTTTATTCATAACAAAGACATACGTTCAAAATGTATGTTCAAACTCTAAGATGATAGTCAGATGGATTTTATAGGTCCTTACCTTCCCATTTGCGCTACTTTGATCCTTTTGAAAATCTATTCATATCCAATGAATTTTATCCCTTCAGGTTAATCAACTAGTGTCCACACACTATTGATTTCTATGGACTTCAATTTGGATGTGATGGCTCCAAACCACTTCTCAAAGTCAGACCAATACATTGCATCCCTATATGTGATCAAATCCTTATTGTTCTCATCGAGCTCAATAGGATCACTGTCTCAGACTAGAATGTTGAAGTATTTGTCTGGCTAACATGATACTTTACCGAATCTTTTTAAAGGTGCCACTTTAATAGACTCTAGATTTGATCTGATTAAATCCAATTCTATAGGTTTACTAGATTATGTCGATTCATTTTCTACCGATCAAACTTTTCAAAGTTCAACTTGATAAGCATCAATTCCTTCTCTAAGAAACTCCTTTCTAAAAGAAATGCCTTGTTACTGATGAACATCTTATACTCTTCAGCATGGTAGAATTAATAACCCTTAAACACCTATTGGATCAGGATCCAAGTTTATCTATATGCAAACCTATGACATAGGCCGATCAACCCCAAACTCAAAGGTGAGAGAGTTTAGGTCTACCCCAATCCATATCCCATATGGAGTCTTTATAACAGATTTACTCAATATAATTTTTTAGAGTAAAATAAGTAGTCATAAGAGCACAATCCTGAAATAGGCAGACTAGTGAATCTTATTATGGATTGAACCATGTCTAACAAAGTTTAATTTCTCTTTTCCAATACAATATGTTCAGAAAAGGAATCCACTGAGAGAGAATCCTATTCTCTCCTAGATATGTCACAAACTTACTAGATAAGTATTCATCTCTTCGATTTGATCAAAGAGTTTCAATACCATTTTCAGTTTATTTTTCTATTTCATTATTGAATCATTTGAATATTTCAAATGATTCTGGCTAGATGCACCCATGCCCAAATAGATCGTCTGTAATGAAATATTGATATCTTTCTCTGGCACTTGGGTTCATAGTCCACATACATCACTATGTATGAGACTTAGAACTTTATCAACTTCTTCATCTTTTCCAGTAAAAGATGACTTTGTCATCTTCTCAAGAAGACAAGACTCATAGTTTATCAATGATTTATAATCATTGATGTCGAGGTTTTTCACTTAAACTAACATATTTATCCTGTTCTTGTCAAGATGACTAAGTTTATAATGCCAAAGTAGACATCAATGAAATAATCTAACTTGGATATTTATTAAATATGTACATTACACTTAACAGACTTTATAAATATTAAATATCATTTCTTTATTATCTATGTATTATTATAATATTATTCATAATACTATCACAATAATCTCTTTTACTGATAAATGATAACCATCTCTGACCAAAAGGTCAATAGAGATCACATTTATCATAAATGATGGATAATAGTAACAATCACTCAAAATGACATCTTTTGAAAATAAGTTTGACAATTTCTAAAGCTAGAATTAGAACAAGACTTTCATCTCAAATGTTTAGATATTTCTCACCATTTTCAAACATTCCATTTACTTAAAGTTCTTGCAATGAATTGCATAAGATCACCAGTATCTAATACCCAGGTAGTAGAATAATATACAAAAAGATTTCAAGGTGTTATCATATAACATCCTTGATAAGAAACTCTTACTCTTTTCTTATGCTCAGCTTGTTATGGTCAAGGGAAGAAAAATAATTCTTCTTCCTATGATCCTGCTTCTAACAGTAGAAGCATCATGACTAATTTAGATTAATATTGGACTAATTATTTTGATTGGACTTAGAAGCCCCAATACGAATCCATTCGTACTGCTGAACCAAATTCAACTTTCGATACTAATCATCAAAGTTGGATCCCATATCACTATCTAACAGTGATAGGAGCAATTAAGGTTTAGCCTTAATTTGAGAAAAGAGAATAATGACCAAAGTATATGAATTATTTTAAGCCTAGAGACTTGGACTTTAGTCTTAAGATTCTTTCACTATTTTATTCGAATTGGTAGCCTCTACCTCTAATTTGGAGAATTACTTTAATTTCCTAGTAGGTACTAGAATCCACATAGACTACACACAAGCCCGACTATGGCTAGTCAACCCACGTGCATCTATAGGTAGGTTCTTTAACCCATTATTTTTTTAAATAATTTTTAGTAATTTAATTTTACCCCAAAAATCTAATCAGTAGGCTAGGGCCTCCATTATAAGGATCCAATTAGATCCAACCTTTAACATGTTGGCATAACGTCCTAACATCACCTAGCTCTAATACCAATTATTGTAACCAGATGGCTGCTCTGATATCAATCTGTTAGGAACAATCCTTGCTACTCAATGATTGCAAAAATGCAACAAGGATTTAAGAAAAGAGATGGCCATTCTGTTGAAACCCTAGCAAACCCTAGGCATGAAGAGAAGGGAGAGAACGAGAGAGGAAGAGAGATTTTCAAGGAAAAAAGGCTTATATTGATTTCATACTTAGTTTACAAAACTCAGTACAAAGTATATATACCTGGTCAAATAAGACCCAACCTAAAAAACTTTCCTAGCTAACCTAATGTGATACACTTTCTGAGCCCATGTACACCCACGTCTCTCATGCACACATCCATTGGACAAATCCCAGTCCAATCCATAGGTTAGCCTCCTTAGGACCTTACAAACCAAGGCCCTAAGTCCCTAGGATTAAACCCAATCCTAGGCCAGAATAGAAACTACGTTCTAAAACTACGTTCTAATCTATTCACTGCTCGAGTCGGCTTGATCAGCAATCGGGTCGGCTCGATGGTGATGTCTTCTGTGAGAGCTCGAATCACAACTCTCTATTCTGCTGCTCGAGCTGGCTCGACTTTCACTTGGAATGGCTCTGACAGAAATTGAGCCATCTCTTCCAGCGTATCAGCTAGATATGCTTTTTAGACTTCTGCTTGAGCTGGCTCTCTCAGGGTTCGAGCTGGCTCGACTTCTACTCGGGCTGGCTCTTCTACAGCTTAGACTAGCTCTTCTGATAGGATCCAAGCCAGCTCTTCTAAAGCATTTGCCGAAGCTTTTCAATGGTTGATTTCATTCACTCCTTGCTCTCTTTTCACCTACTTCTAAGGCTTGACAGCACCATACCTAAGCTCACAATCTCCATCTTGGTGCTCCCAAGTCCTTCTAAACTCACCTCTATTCGACAACCCTATCAATACCATGCAATTGTAAAAGCGATTCCATGAAAGTACCTTTGTGAGCACATCAGCTAGATTTTTCTTGGCGTAAACCTTCACCAACTCCACTTCACCATCCTCTACTAGCTCTTTAATCCTGTGGTATCTGATATTAATGTGCTTGGTCCTTGCAAGATACATAGAATTCTGTGTGAGCAACAAAGCACTCTAGCTATCATAATGCATCCTGACTACATCCTATGGGAATCCTATCTCCAGCACCAAGCCCTTCAACCATAGAGCATCCTTTGCTGCCTCCGTGATGCTAATGTACTCTGCTTCAGTAGTGGACAAGACCGTAATTGGTTGCAAGCATGATCTCTATGAGACTGGACGTCCATACAAGCTGAATACCAAATCTATAGTCGAGCACCGAGTATCTACATCTCCATCAAAATCTACATTCATAAATTCCTCTATTAGCCCTTGAGCTTCGTTAGACATGTTAGGATATTTCTTAGCACCTTCTCGCTGACCATAGCAGATGTCGATCCCAGCTGAACCTGCCAAGTATCTGAAGATACACTTTAGTGCTCTCCAATGCTCCTTTCTAGCCTGAGCCATAAACCTACTCACTTGACTCATTGCATAGGCTAAATCCAGCCTACAATATACTATAGAGTACATAATACTTCCCACACTAGAAGCATATGGAATCTTTTCCATCTCCTAAACCTCCATCTCAGTCTGTGGTGACATGATCTTAGAGAGTCTGACATGCCTAGCTAGTGGTAGCTCAGCCAATTTGGCCTCTTTCATTCTAAATCTCTCCAAGACCTTCTTGATATATCCTTCCTAAGATAGATGCAGTAGTCTCTTGGTTCTATCTCTGATGATTTCCATACCAAGGATCTACTTTGTAGGTTCCAAGTCCTTTATCTCAAACTCCCGGGATAAAGCTCCTTTAAAGTCCTACACAACTTTCTTACTCTTGCATGCTATCAGCATGTCCTCTATATACAAGAGTAAGTATAACCAAGATCTATTTTTCAGAGACCTCACATATACACATAGGTCATGATCGCCTAAAAAGTTCAATACTTCTCACATAAGTATCAAACCGCTTGTACCACTGTCTAGGAGACTGCTTCAATTCGTACAATGATTTCTTCAGTAAATAGACCTCTTTCTCTAACCCAGGCTCCCTAAAGTCCCATGACTGCTCCATGTATATGTCTCCTCTAAATTTTCATGAAGGAATGCTATCTTAATATTCATTTGCTCTAGTTCCAAATCATGAGCAGCAACTATGCTCAACATCATCCTGATGGATGTATGTCTGACAACCAAAGAGAAGACCTCTGAGTAATCAATCCCTTCTCTCTGTGAGTATCTTTTGGCTACTAGCCTAGCCTTGTACCTCACTCCATCTTGCTCTGAAGGTGCCTCTTTTTTGATGAAAATTCATTTGGAGCCAATGGGTCGAGCATCATCTGGTAGATCCACCAGCTGCCATGTTCAATTCTTCTTGAGAGACTCCATCTCTTCCATCATGGCCTGCATCCGTGACTCCCAATCTGAACTCTCCATGGCATTCTCAAAACTCTCTAGATCTCCATTGGCTATGATGAGAGCATAGGAAATAGTCTCATCAATGCCATATCACATCGGTTTGTGAAAAGTGCGCTTCGGCTTATGCAGTACCACTCCTCTTGCGATATCTTGCAAGTCTGCTGCCTATGGCTGCCTTTGCACATCCTCTAGAATATATCACTCTCCATGCTAGTCCTCTACGGGTATATCACCATGCCTATCTACCTCCACCCCAAACTGAACATGATTCGAAGTTGATGTTGAGGGCAAATCACCTATATCTAAGAGCTTTCCCATGCTGTACTGTATTGCATTCATAACTCCATCTGTAGTTTTTAGCTTTAATACGATACTTTTTTCATCAAATATCACATTCTAACTGATGACACACCTCTGAGAATGTAAATTCCATAGCAAGAAACCCTTCACACCTCATGAAAATCTGATGAATTTCATCTTCTATGACTTTGGGTCCAACTTGCTTTTGTCGGCTTCTTCTACAAAAGCATATGCAGGATAGCCAAACATCTTTTGGTGGCCAAGCTCCACCTTCTTCCTACTGCAGATAGTCTCTGAAAGTCCTTCGTTCAATTTTCTATGGAGAGATTTGTTCATAAGAAGACATGCATAAATAAGAGCATCATCCCAAAATGATTTGGGCAGTGATGCCTGCAACCTCAAGCTTCCGGCCTTCTCTGTCAGTGTTCGACTCATCCTCTCTATAATACTATTTTTTTGAGCAGTCATCTTTACTATGTAATGATGTTTTATTCCATTTTTTTCATAGTATCTCCTGAATACTAGGCTGGTGTATTTCTATCCATTATCAGACCTCAAATACTTCATTGGCTGCCCTATCTCCTTCTCCACCTCAGCTCTCTAGATTTTAAATTGGGCAAAAATATTTGATTTTTTTCTCATTAGATAGATCCATACCTTCCTGAAGAAATCATCTATAAAGATGATAAAACATCTCGCTCCACCTCAAGATGTAATAGGTACCAATCCTCATACGTCTGAGTGAACAAGCTCTAAAATAGCTTTACTCTGCCTGATACTACTAGCAAATAAAATTTTGTGCTATTTGCCATAAATACAGGGCTCACATATGTCATCTTCTTTCTTTTCAAGTGCCAGAATCAGACCTCTCCTCCTCAACTCTGTGAGCCTCCTATCACTCAAGTGATCCATATGATAGTGCCATAGCTTATAGGCTAGCTGCTCCTCTTGTGTTGCTATAGACACCTCCGCACTATCTATAATCACTGAGCCCTCTATCCTGTATAAGTTGTTGCTCAGTCTTCTTCCTTTCATCACCACCAGTGCATCCTTGAAAATTCTCAAACACTTGCTGCCTGGCTGACAACTGAAAGCTTATCCCTATTCTTCCAAGTAACCTAAGGATATCAAGTTCTTCTTCAATTCTGGTATATGCTTCACATTACTGAGTGTTCGTATGACACCATCATACATCCTCACTCTAACTGTACCAACACTAGCAACTTTACATCGATGATTATCTCTAAGACTTACACTCCCTCCATCGAATCATTCATAAGATGAGAACCACTTCCGATGTGCAGTGTAATGGTGGAAACATGTTGAATCTAGTATCCAATGGTTGTCCAACTCTGCTAGTCTATCTGATACTACCAGTATGTCTTCTCCACTATCTTCACATGATAGAGCACCACTCCTACTGGTCGATCCATCCTTAGAAGTGCCCTTTCCCTTTTCATTCTTCAAAAAAAGATAATTTCTTCTAATATGACTAGGTTGATGATACTTATAGCATTTTCAAGTCTTCTAATTTTTTTGAGACTTTGATCTACCCTTAGATTTATCTCGAGTCTTCTTCTTAGGCTTTTATTGCCTCTCATTCATAGAAAGCACCACTAAGATAGGGTTTCCTCTAACTAGCCTCTCTTGCTGCTCGTTGGACCTGAGAACTCTAACCACTTTCTCAAAATTTAATGTCTTCTTTCCACACACCAGAGTAGTAATGAGACCATCATATGCTACTGGCAGCAAACACAACAATAGGAGAGCTCTATCCTCCTCATCAATCTTCACATCAAAGCTCACAACATCTGAGCAAACTTGATTGAACTTCTGAATGTGGGAAACTAGGTCTCCTCCTTTGGGCATCCACAAACTATACAACTGTTTGTTCAACCATATAGCTTATTTGTCATGTTCATGCCAATATATATATTCTCCAATTTCTACCAAAGCCCGTTTGATGTGGTTTCCATGTTAATGTCTGGTAGAACTTTATCAGCAAGGCACATATGAATCATATTGAAGGCTATCTCTTCAAGTTCCTCTCCTCTTTAATAGAAATCTTTTCTAATCTTTCATGAGTCAAGATCTTGTAGATTCTATTCTGCACCAGCAAATCTTTCATCCTTTGCTACCAAAGGATGAAGTTACCCTTGCCATCAAACTTCTCAAAGTTCATCTTGATGGTACTCGATGCCATCCGAATCAGATTCAAACAACCAGACACAAAAGAGAATAAATAATGTTCACAGAAATCAGTTTAGCACCTTACCACAACACCAGGTGAAGCTTTATCCTTTCCTCCACCAGATCTAACAATAGGACTCTAATACCAAATATTGAAGCAACATCCTGGCATCACCTAGCTCTGATACCAATTATTGTAACCAAATGGCTGCTTTAATACCAATCTATTGAAAACAATCCTTGCTACTCGATGATTACGAAAACAACAATAAGGATTTAAGAAAAGGGATGATTGTTCTATTGAAACCCTAGCAAACCCTAGGCATGGAGAGAAGGGAGAGAATGAGAGAGGAAAAGAGATTTTTAGGGAGAAAAGACTTGTATTGATTTCATGCTTAGTTTACAAAACTCAGTACAGAGTATATATACCTGGTCAAATAAGATCCAACCTAAAAACCTCTCCTAGCTAATCTAATATGATGCACTTTTCGAGCCTATGTACACCCATATCTCCCATGCTCACACTCATTGGACAAATCCTAATTCAATCCATAGGTTAGCCCCCTTAGGATCTTACAAACCAAGGCTCTATGTTTTTAGGATTAAACCCAATCCTAGGCTAGAATAGAAACTATGTTCTATTTTGTTCACTACTCGAGCTAGCTCGATCAGCAATCGAGTTGGCTCGATGGTGATGTCTCCTGTCGAAGCTCAAATCATAACTCTTTATTCTGCTGCTCGAGCTGACTCTCTCAGGATTCGAGCTAGCTCGAGTTTCACTCAGACTAGCTCTGATAGGAATTGAGCTAGCTCTTCCAGTGTATCAGCTAGATATGCTTTCTGAACTTCTATTCGAGCCAGCTCGAATCCTCTCTCAAGATTCGAGCGAGCTCGGCTTCTACTTGGGCTGGCTCTTCTATAGCTTGAGCTGACTCTTCTGATAGGATCTAAGCTAGCTCTTCTGAAGCATTTATCGAAGCTTTTTGATGGTTGATTTCATTCGCTCCATACTCTCTTTCCATCTACTTCTAAGACTTGAGAGCACCATACCTAAGCTCACACAACATGACTATACTTGGTGCATCCAACTAATGAATGATTAAGTTCAATTATGGTTGATCAACCTAACCACCATTAAAGAGATACATCCAAGTCATCATATGATGAATGATAATTTCATTAGTCAACAAGCACCAGTCCTATGGGCCTCTAATGATTATTGAGTTAATGGACCTATTATCAAACACCTTAATGGAAGGCTATGACTCAGTTATCTCCATAACTTTATCATTTTAAGGATCTAATAATTTTAGAAGACTTAAAATTATTTATGATTTAAGGATAGAAAGGACATGGATCAATTTGCACCCACTGACTTCACCAAGTCAAGTCCTCCCACTGACTTCTCAAGTCTTTGACAAGCACTAGGCTCAATATCAGTCCATGGGCACCTAAATCAGTCTCACTAAATAAAATTAGTCTCACTGATTTTCTATATGATATGGGTTAGCATGAATCAATGAGCAACCTAATCAAGACCTGATTAACTGCATTGGCTAGGTAAGTGAGATCGATGGATGGTTTTACCAAGGCTTGCCTTAGACACCATTAGATATGGCTAGGTAAGCAAACTACTAATTAAAAACTATTGGTCTAAAAATGCCAGACTTACCTTAGACATCAATCAGTTTATCAATTTTGATTTGGTTTGTCTAAAGACTCGGGCTTAACCACTAAGCCACGATCAGTATCCATTTGTTAGATATATGGACTTTGATCAACTACAACTATTAAATTGATCTATAGAAATGACCTAATTCTAATTAACTATTAATTAGATTTGATCAATTTTTTAACTTAGTCCATATTTTTTCTAACCCTAGGCCTAACCCAGTTAAGAACCTGATCAAAGCTAACCCATTATCCTTTAACCCATGTTTTATGAAATTATCTTAGGATCTTTAAATCCTAAACCTAGATCCTAAACAATCACTTAATTCTTAATTAAGTTCAAAACTTATGGGTTTGGATTTATGGAATCTTAGAACTAATTTTTGATTTGATCATTTAAAATATTTTTAAATTATAAATAGTTTACATTGAATCATATTCAATATATGATTTTAGATCTGATTTGTTTTAATGTTTAGATCACGTCCTAGGGTTTAAAATCTAGAATTTTGCAGAAAGTAAGTTCTCAATTTAAATTCTACAAAATAAATATATCATTCATATATATTCTAGATTCAAAATAAAAGATACATATCAACATATGTAATAATAGGATCTAGATCTAAACATAAAACACATCATATGGATTAGATCATAAATTATTTAAATTTAGATTTAAAATTTAAAAATAAATTATAAATTATTTTAGATCTCATCTAAAATATTATGATTTAGGTTATTTAGATCAGCTCATACTAGGACAATCTCTCCACTATAAGGGATAAATCTTACAGTAAGACAACCTTATAATCAGTATGTCTGACTTGATATTATTTAGATATAATATAAATAATCTAAAATAGATCTAATATCTATTTAATTTTAGATTTAAAATTTTAAAAAATAAATTATAAAATTATTTAGATCATATCTAACTTATTTATAATTCAAGAATAGATCAGCATATACTAGGACAACCTCTCCATTAGAAGAGACAAATCTTACAGCAGAACAACCTTATAGTAGTATGTGAGATCTTTAGAGTTTTATATTTTAGATTTATTTTAATGCAAACATGATCATGTTATAAAAGATCCTAGAATATGCAGGGTTTCATGCTTGAATTTCAAAACCTTTCCGAAATAAAATGCAGTAAAAGATGTAGATTAAACTATTTGATCTACAATAGCATGTAATCTAATTACTAAACCCTACATCTAGGACCTATAATATATCATAATGCATTCTTAAATCTAAAAATAAATATTTTGGTACTGCTTAAATTAATACCCTAGATCTAGAATAATTCTAGATCTAAATCCTAGATCGTGTCTAAATAAGAGAAGAGATCAAATCTCTTACCTTTGTGTAGGTCAAGAACTCTGCAGTTAATTTTTGTTGTTATTTTTGGAGCTGCATACATGTTCGGCCACTACAGGTAATCCACATGAAGCTGCAACACAAATTGATGGTTCATCGAACGAAAATCCACTCGAAGTGCTAGCTTTTTATGGATCTCTCTTGATGGTTAATCAAAAAATTATTCTTTGGATCTCTTGGACACTCTAAGAGATGAAGAATGAGAGAAGGAATAAGAAAGAAATCTAACCCTTGGATCTCTCTAAAATAAAAATAAAAATATAAGGAAAGACACCCTAAGAGAAGACAAATCTTCTCTTTCAGGACATCAACGATTGATATCCTGAAAACATCTCTATGTTAGGATAAGAGGAGAACTTCTTCTCTAGATTTTTTTCATGTTTCTAGATCTAACATTATCTAATTTTTTGTAAAGAAAAATCTCACAAATAAATAGAGAAGAAGGATTCTCAAAGAAATCCTAAGAGAAGATCTTTCTTCTCTTCTTCTTCTCTCATCAGAACATGATCGGATCATATCCAAAAAGAACATCATGCCTCAACAACTTGGAGCACTCATCCCCATATCCTATTCCTCTCTCCCTCTCTCAAATTTTTTATCATATAAAAAAAACATAAAAGAATAAGAAAAAAATACTTAAAAGAAAATAAGAGAAGATAATCTTGTCTTACCTTTGTTCCTTCAAGACATCAACATTTGATGTCCAGATGAAGACCTTTTCTTCAAGGAATATGGCACCCATAAGCCCCACGCTAATTCTTCTTTTCCTTTTGGTTTTATCATGGAATTCTTGGAATTTTTGATGCTAACTCCTATCTCATAGGAGGCACCACAAAATAAGGGAAGACTAGGTCAAATGACCTAGTCAAACATGAAAGTTATGGGGTGTCCAACTCTTGGACACCCCCCTCCTATTATTTCTGCATGAGGACTTAGGAATCATGCACAAAGAAGAAATAAAGTGGTGAGAAAAGCAAAGGTGGATGTGGGAATTATTTTCAAAAGAGGAGGGAGGAGTTTTGGTTTGAAGGGACTCCATCAAATAGAATTCTAGGCAAAACTAATTGCCATCTTTGACCAAGTCAAAAAATTATTCCTTAACTCCAGACATTTGGGGCATGCGTGAAGGCTCTTTTGGCATGCAAAAACTCATGCAAAGATCTAGAAAATAAAATTGGCATGGGCTTTAAGGTGGCACAAGGAGTGAGAGTCCCAGTCTAATTGGGACTCCTCTTGTTTGACTAGGTGAAAACTATTTTGAACCTAATTCAAAACTTTTTTAAACTAGATTAAATGCAACCTAATTAAGGATGATCTTAGTCTAACTTAGAAGATCAATTAAATTAGATTAAATCAATATTTAATTCTTGATTTAAATCCTAACTCAATTAGAAATTAGGTGCACTCAAATCCTAGTCCAACTAAAAATTACTTTTTCTTACAATTGGCTTATCCAATAAACTAATTAGACTTGATCCAATTAAGTCCAAACCAATTCTAATTGAAATCTAATTTAATTAGACTTGATCTCAGTCAGATTGCTCAATCAAATTGAGCTAATTAGCAATCTAATTGCTAATTGATCCTCCTACAATACTTGTATTAGGTCAAACATCAATCGCATTGATTATTTGACCTTAGAACGATTCTCAATCATCGAATTAATCAGCTAATCTAGGTTACAACCTCTTATGTATGTGACCCCATAGGTTCGAACCTAAGTCGGTAGTATAGGAATAGATTCTTGTACCAATCAAAATGATCCATCTAGTACAATAGTACCCGACGTTCTGGATAGGTCGAATGTATGCAAAGCAACATTCTTAGAATCCTGGCCCATGGTTATCATATAATTCATCTCTATAATTAATAATGCTCAAGATGACTTTGAATACACTGTCAACACTCATACAAGTCATCTTTATTGTGTCTCAAAATTTTGCAAATTTTCGTGACTCCTCATGAGGATTACCCAGGTCTAGATTTTGCTAAATTAAAACACAGCGAGTTATTCTCTTCTTTAAATTAATCAGGAGTTGTCAATCCCATCGTGACTCACACACCGACTCAACAAGTACTTGACTATACCTAAAAATCTTTTGAACCTTTATTAGAAATATAGACAGTCTTGCACCAAAGTATAGTGAGTTGCTTGCAAGTCACCGTGGTGATCTCAGGTCAGAGGAATATTTATATCCATTGGTCTTAGCTAGCTACTCTTAATTGTAGAGTGCTACATTGATCACGTTCAATGCAGATGTACTCCTACACCTTATCTGGATGCCATACCAGTGTCTTCACACCACTTGGTTATGAGGACAACCAATATATAAGGCATATAGCGACCTACACTCGATAAGTTATCATCCTTGTTAATAACTTATTATTTGATCGTGAACAATTTAAGAACGATCCAATAAATCCTCTTTTATCAATTGATTATGGCTCCAAGGACTTCATTATAATTTAGAAGTTCATTTAATGAAGATAGAACTTTTACAATGAACTAGCCAAATAGCTATTATTATTAGATAATCCATATACATGTTCCAATCATTTACAACTTAGATGATTGGATTTATGACATATTTTCCAACATAATGATTGGTTTGAGACTTAATTTTGCATACAGCCCACTAATTTTTTCTTTCTCTTTTTCTTTATGAAAAAAGAGTATATTATACTTGAGTAGCTTGTGCAGCTAATATAAATGGATCATTGACATAAGCTTTTAATCCATATTTGATCTTAATAAGTTTGTGTCATTGATCAATATTCATATTATTGTCAGTATCAAACCATTGGCATTTAAATAGAATGATACTATTACCTTGAATCTAGCTCATGTTAATCACTTCTTCGAGGATTCCATAGTTGTCACTCTCTGGCTTATCTTTCCACAAGCTGCCTTTTATACACATACCACTGTTCATTGTTCTTTTATAATTTCTATATTATTGGTGTAAAATTTAAAATTATTTATATTATAGCCACTATAGCATGTCACATATTTTTCAAGCCCGTAACCTAATGGTCTCAACTTCCTTGGTATGAACTTGCTACCTTGAATGACCAATTGATGAAACTAACATACAAAGTTTACTGAGCACTGTGTTGATATTTCTTCATCACTTATGCTCGGATTCTCCTTTCAACATCTCATCATATTGCCTAAACATGCATAACATAAGTATATTGAAATAAGTGATTAAAGAGTTGGAATTGTGATGGACACTTACAGGATATATGGGTCCACCTCCACATAGTTTAGCAAAATATATGTCTCTGCCAATCAAAGTTTAGTGTCGGAGAAAATCCAATGAATCTTGAGCCCAAATTTTCGAGTGAGATAGGCAAATATTGAGATCTCCTACTCTGATCCCTCAACACTACCATCATCATTTCGACCCACTTGAGTTAGCTTGATCTGTACAGTGGTGTTGGCTGAAATTTGAAATCTCTTCTATTATGTAAGCCTCCATAATAGAATTTTTGACTTGAGCTTTATTTTTTACTTTTTTTTGAGACTATGCATGTATCTTTCAAATTAATAAGTCCACCTATACTATACTAGATCTCTCATCTTAGCTTCATACGCTAGATGAATCAAAAGATGCTTCATGGAGCCAAAAAAGTTGGAAGAAAATATCTTCTCTAACTTGCATATGGTCTCTACACTGCTAGCCTTAAGACTAGAGATATAGTCAGTAGATAGTTTGGTAGCACAAATATCTCTGAAAAGAAGGCTAAGCTCGGTCAAAGAACTCCATATGGAGTTAAAAAGGAGATCTGAAAAGGAGATCATGCTAAACTAATGGGAGTAATCATTACATGAATATATGACAGTCATGGCTCTTTAGCTCATAGAATCTGCAATCTTTAACATTGATGCATTGAGCTAGATTACTTGTATAACCATCTAAAATTTTAAGACATTTATACTATTCACAAAATCCTTCAACTACTTTCTTTTTAAGGTATAAGGTGCTTTTGGCTACAAAAAATTTTTCAGATGACACCTCAACCAGCTTTAATAGAGGACACTTGCATATGTTCTTCATATCTGCTCAAGCCTTGAAATTGTCCTTCATCTTGTCCTTGACATCTATAACATTATAGAAAATATTGTCAAATACATTCTTCTTGATATATATGACATTAAGATTATGATGGATCAAAGTGGTGGACCAGTATGGCAATTTTCAGAAGATGCTTTGCTTCACCCAATTATGAGTTCTATCAAACTCTTGAAGCTTCTTCTTATCAAATTCAATACTAAATAGGATTTCATTCAATTGGGATACCCTCTAAAATACTTCCATACCACTGAATTGTTGGGGTGCATGGTCCTTCTCTATCTTATTCCATCTAAAACTATCTTGCTGCTTTCAAAAAGAATGATGCTTGGAAAAGAATTGATGATGACAATCAAACCAGTAGGGCTTATGATCATGCTTAAGCTAAAATGATTTTATATTCTCCATACAATAGGAACGTACTAGCTTTCCATGAGTGCTCCATCCTGATAGCATCCCATAAGCAGAAAAATTGCTAATAATCTACATCAACATAGCCTTCATTATAAAATTCTGCTTCTTTGATGCATCAAAAGTATGAATGCTATCAACCATAATGACTTTCAGCTCATCAACAAGTGGCCTTAGACATCATCATGCTTCCATCAGGATGTTATAGTTCAGGAATGAGTAATGTAAGAATTATGTTATGTTCTTTCATATACATCTCAAGTGGCAGATTGTATAGAGTAATAAAGATTGGCCAACATGAATAAGGGGCTGCTGCATGATCGAACAATGTAAAGCCATCTGTACATAGATCTAGTCAGATATTACATGATTCTTAAGTAAATAAATGGTAGTAAGTATCAAATTACTTCCATGCCTCACTATCCGATGGATGACACATCATATTGGGGTGCTTACGTGGTCCTTCTTTATGCCATCTCATCTATCCAATAGTACTCATGAATAAGTAGAGCCTTTGAAGTCTAAGAGTGATAGAAAGGTATCAAAGAATCTTGTATGGTATATCCTTCTGATTCCTATCCTCTTGCCTCGGCTTAAATCGGCTTGCACTGTATATGTTGCATGAGCTCTTTTGTTTATCCTCTTTATAGAAAAGCATGCAACCATTATGACATGCATCTATTTTCTCATATTTCATGTCCAACTCTTTCATCATTTTTTTTTGAAGGATAGAAGCTCTCAAAAAGCTTCTCATCCTTCGAGAGGATTTTCTTTATTATTGCTACCATTCTGTTATAATAATTGATCCGTCATATTAAACTTAGCCTTCAAGTTCAACAACTCTGATACAGCCAATAGTATAGTGTGTGTTTCACATTTTGGCCATAGTGGATCATCAGCATCTTTCAGCATATGATAAAAATTACTGCTATCAGCTTCTAGATCATCATGTACATCCCAATTAAATTTAGCATCAGCTACATCCATAATCATATCCATCGTTCTATCCATGTCAATGTCCTACTCGATTCTAACCCTTGCAATTTTCTTCCATATCTCTCCATACAGGTACCAATGCTTATAGTTGGACATAAATCCACTCTTATATAAATGGATTGTAATTACATCCCTATCAAATATTTCTCTATTGCCACATCTATTACTAGGACAATGAGCCTATCCTTGATGCAAGAGTACCATATTTTCAAAAATAAAATCATAGAAGTACTCTATATCCTTCCTATATTCAACATTTTTTTTCGTCGACTACTCATGGTCCATCCAAATATGATCCATGGCAGACTATCTAAGAATTCTACATATACATAAATACAAGGCAATTACTAAATACTATTTTATTATTTAAAATGGCTTATATAGTAAATTAATGCATCCTATCATCAACTAATAGATAAAGATAGATCCTATCCCATTCAAAAATGCGTTAATTCTATTGATCCATTACAGTAATCAAACAATATACAATAGAGGCCAAAAAAAGTTTTGGTAGTATTTTTCTTAGTTCTTCCATGCAAGAAGAACAAAAAAAAAAGTTTATCTAGAATATTTTTTGAACCCTCAGCATACCATTTGATTACTAAAATGACCTATAGAATTACTTGTATTTTTTAAATCATCCATAGTAGACAATCAATTGATCAATGTACGTAATTCTTTTATCCATACAAAAATAAATAAATATATGAATATATTAGAATATATATATATATATATCAATCAACTGATAGGTCTATTATTCCATGCAATGCAAATTTTATTCAAATTAACATGGAATTAATGCTCTTCAGCACTTTCCATCAACTTAAGCACACAGGGCATGTGAGGGCTAAATATCTTTGATGCCAGCTATGACCTGAGGCCTAGGCAAGTAGGGCATGCCCAGACCCATGTTTGTAATACTACTCGACACCTTCTCTTGGTCCGAACACTTTGCATGTCGAGACCCAAATCCCATGCATCTAATTAATTAATTAATTATCTAATTAATTAATTAATTATTTTATTTAAATTTTAATGATGGCACTAGCTGTCACTAATGCCATCACTAATACTAGACAATATCAGCCAATGCTAATGTCATCGCTATAGTTGCTACTCACAATGGTAGGGATGGGGCCGTAGGCTAGGGGTGGCAAGGTAGGGACCGTGCGGTCAAACCAGTTGGGATGATGCCATGGGGAGGTCAGGGGGATAGAGGTGGCAGGCTCTGAGGCCGTGGCATAGGAGGCGCCAATGGGGTCATGGTGGCTGCGGGAGAGGTAGGGCCGAGGTGGCGGGTTCGAGACTGCAACATATGAGTTAGAAAGTGTGTTCTAAAATTAATCATCTAAGTTGTAGATGATTGAAATTAGTATATGAATTATTAAATAATAACTATTATTTAGTTTATTTATCATAAAAGTTCTATCTTTCTTAAATGAACTTCTAAGTTATGATAAAATCCTTAGAACCATACTTAATCGATAAAAAAAAAATTATTGGATGGTTCTAAAATTATTCAAGATTAAATGATAAGTTATTAATAAGGATGATAACTTATCGACTGTAGATCATTGTATGTCATATGTGTTGGTTATCCTCATAACCAAGTGGTGTGGAGACACTGGTATGGCATGCAAGTAAGATATAGGAGTTTATCTACATTGAACGTGATCAATGTAGCACTCTATTGTCAAGAGTAGCTAGTTAAGGTTGATGGATATAAGTATCCCTTCAACCTAAGATCACCATGGTGACTTACAAGCAACTCATTATACTTTGGTGCCAACCTACTTGTATTTCTAATATAGCAATGAAAGATTTCTACGTACAATCAAGTACTTGTAGCGATGGTGTGTCGGTCAAGATGGGATTGATCACTCCTGATTAACTTCAGAAAGTGAATGTCTCACTGTATTTCAATTTAGCAAAACCTAGGCTTGGATAATCCTCGCAAGGAGTCACGAGATTTGCAAAATTTTGAAATATAATATGGATGGCTTATATGAGTGTTGACAACTAACTCGATGTCATCCTGAGTATTATTGATCAAAGAAATAAATTATATGATAACCATGGGCTAGGGTTCTAAGAATGTTGCTTTGTATACATTCAACCTATCCGAACATTGGGTATTATTGCTAGATGGTCATTTCTATTGGTACAAAAATTGATTCCTATGCTACCAGCTTATGTTCGAACCTATGGGATCACACATATTAAAGATTGTTACCTGATCAGATGGTTGATCGATGATTAAGAATCATTCAATGATTGAATCATCAATGTGATGGATGATCGATCAAGTGTAAATATTGCTAGAGAATCGATTTATAATTGGATTGCTAATTGGCTCAATCTGATTGAGCAATTAGACTGAGATCAAGTTTAAATAAAATAAATTCAATTAAAATTAGTTTAGACTTAATTAGATTAAGTTCAATTGATTTTTTGGATAAGCCAGTTGTAAGAAAAAATAAGTTCCTATTCAATTAGGATTTGAGTGCACCTAATTTTTAATTTAATTAAAAATTAAATTTAATATAATTTAATTAGGCTCTTAATTAGATTAGAATTATCTTTTAATTAGATTGACTCAAAATTAATTACAATAGGATTTAATTTGATTTTGATCTAGTCTAACTAGAAGAGTCCTAGTTAGACTACTACTCCTCTTCCCTTGCACCATTAAGAGACTCCAAGCCCCACTTTTTATTTTAGATCTTTTACATGAATTTTTATCATGTTAAGGAAGGTATTCCGTGCCTCAATATCTGATGGTTTTTGAAATAAATTTGAATTGGTCAAATTAGGTAAATGGTTTGACCAAGGATTCTATTTGATAGAGTCCTTAAAAACTAAAACTTTTTCTCTCCCTCTTTGGAATTATTCCATGCCAACTATTATTGTGTGTGCCCCTTATTTTCTAAGTTTTTGTGTGCTGGTTTCAGTTGCTCCATGCCAAAACTATAGGAGGTGGCATCCAATTGGATGCCACCAAGAATCCTATTTAGGCTAGGTTTTGACCTAGTCTACCATAAGAAAAGAAGGGCACCACTTTTATAGGGATTATTGGAATGAAAAATGTAGGATTTAGTGTGGTGCTTCCAAGCCTTAGGAGGCCACAGGAGGATCCAGGGTGTTCGACTTTGGGAGACTAAGATGGATGTGTCCTAGGGCTAGGACAGGAGTTGTTCTAGGATGAAGGCAGCGTGTAGCCCTGTACGAGCTCAAGGTTTAGATGTGAGGACCTTGAGGAGGCTTGGCAGGTGCTCCAAAAACTTGAAACACAATATAGAGCAAAGGATCAAATCCAAGAGAAGAATCAATCAAGACAAGGGACTGACACATAGGCGGACTGTCTCGGATACGTAGTCGAGTTGGCTCGACTGAGATCGAGCTGGCTTGAGGTATAGTCCAGCCGACTGTCTTAGATAGATAGAAGATAGGGTTCGGACGAGACACAGTCGAGATAGCTCGACTTCTGATAGAGCCGGCTCGATGGTGGCGTATAGAATAGGATGGATTTTCTGTGTGGTCTTGGATTAGGATTAATCCAAGGGGTCTTAAGGCCTAGTCCAAAAAGATCTTAAGATGGCTAAGTCATGCATGGGTCAGGATTAAGATTCAGGAGGATGAGAACATAGGAGACATTGGGTGCATATGGACTTGATGAGTGCTTTCATGTATTAGATTAGCCTAGGAGAGCTTTTTTAGTTGAAGTTTGGATTTATTAGGATTCATATGGTATAGTAGAAATCCCTAGGGTATATAAACCCAAGTATTGTAACCTTTACAATAAGTGGAATCAATATAAAACTTTTCTTCCTAACTCTCTTCTCTCTTTTCTCTCTGGTTCCAATGCCAAGCCCTAGGTGCTGCCATCAACTTTTGCTCTTCTTAATATTTCTAGATTAATATCCTAGGTTCGCACAAGAGACCAGATCTATGATTGTAGTTTCGAGTAGCCGTAGGTACAATAATTGGTATCAGAGTAGTACAGATTATTTCCAACACTTGGTATCAGAGTTTAGTTGAGCATGAAGGAGGGAAAGAAGATCAAGTTTTAGCAAAGATCAGCAACTAGATTCAGATCTATGGTTTTCTTCCAGGCTTCATGAGAAAGTGATCTAAGGGCTGATGTCCACCATCCCTAGTCAAGGTAATTTTTTAGATCTACCTATTGGCTATTTTTGTTTTGATTTGGTCATGGAGAATAGCAGGTTGAAGGTAGGATTTGAGAAATTTAATAGAAAGGATACTTTCATGATGTGAAAGATTAGGATGGAGGATCTGTTGATTTAGATGAGGCAAGATTCGGCCTTGGAGGATAGGCTAGAGGAGATGACAAACAAGAAGTGAAAGTCCTTGGAAGAAAAGGGCATGTGCCATGATTAGAACTTGTCTGACAGATAAGGTACTGTATGGCATGTTAGGAGGAGAAGATACCCAAGGGTTTATGGTCGAGGTTACATCAGTTGTATATGAAAAAGTAACATGTGCAACAAGTTGGTGCTGAAGAAGTAACTATATAGCCTTCGGATGTAGGAGGACGAGGATGTTGTTAGATATATTCAGCGATTCGATCGAATGAGCATGGACTTGCTCAATATTGGGATGGAGCTTAAAGAGGAGGATAAGAATTTATTGCTGTTATATTCACTACCCGAGAGCTTCTATCCATTGGTAACGATGTTGTTATATGGTATGCAGACATTGGTGTACGAGGAGATCGTATCAGTGCTAAGATCCAATGAGTAGTGGGAATGGATGACAAAGAGGGAGGTCTTCTAAGAGGATCTCATGGTTTCAGGGAGGCCAAGAAAAAGGAAGAAGAAGGATGAGTAGAGGGGCAGCAAGAGATCCAAGAAGTGCTTCAAGTGTGGTGAAGCAGAGCACTTTAAATAGGAGTGTTCACTTTGGAAAAAATGCAAGAAAAAAGAAAAGTCAGATTTTATTATTTCAATCACTGAAAGTGAAGAGTCGAATGAGCTCTTTGTAGTCTCGGAGGAGCCTACAGGATGTAGTATATCCAAGATGGTTTTGGAGGAATTTGCGGAGTGCAGAGGGTCCGAAGGAGTAGCGATGGTGTTCGAGGTGCAGTGGTAGGCTCAGCAATGTAGCATTGAGTGGTTGGCCTCGAGGGACTTGGTTATAGAGTTGACTTTTGTGGCATCAAGTGGGCTTCAATTTTAGGTGGAGCATTGGGTAGAGGTGGCTTCACCAGTGGAGAGAGTTTTGATATGAGTTAAGAGCGGAGGAGTGCAGACGGACCAATATCCTAGCACCAATGCTGGAGATGCATAGTTTTAGGTGGAGCAGTAACTGTAAGAGGACAAGCATAGTTCTTAGGAGACCATGTCAAGATATGTAGCGGGTGCTGGTATGGGATTGCTGTAGATTCTTCATGAAAGTCAAGGATAAATGATGCAGCTACCAAGTAGAAGGATGCCTACAACTACAACGGTAGTGCATAGGTGCAAGTCAAGATCTTTAGTGGTGGAGGCAGTTAACCCAAAGGCCTTAAGGAGAGCTCAGCAGTTGAAGAAAGATGATAGTGATAAGGTGTGCACAAGTGGCTGTCAGGGCATACAACGACAACGAGATCGTGTAGGAGAACATTACCAAATGTGCCAAGGCTTGGGTGCACCAAGGTGGAAATTATAGGATTTGGTGTGGTGCTCTCAAGCCTTGGAGGGCCACAAGAGGAGATAGGATGTTGGCTCCGAAAGACTAGGATGGCTGTGAGTCCTAGGGTTAGGATAGAAGTTGTCCTAGGATGAAGGTGGCGTGTAATCCTGTACGGGCTTGAGGTTCAGATATGAGAATCTTGAAGGGGCTTGATGGGTGCTTCGAAAACCTAAGACACAAGGTGAAGCAAAGGACGAAAGCCAAGAGAAGAATCAGTCAAGACAAGAGTCTGATCCGTAGGTGGGCTAGCTTAGATATGCAGTCAAGGCAGCTCAGCTAAGATCGAGTCGGCTCAGGGTCCATCGAGCTGGCTATCTCAAGTAGACAGAAGATAAGGTTCAAGCGAGATGCAGTTGAGCCAGCTCGGCTACTATCAAAGCCGGCTCGATGATGGCATACAGAATAGGATGGGTTTTCTATTTGATCTTAGATTGGGATTAATCCAAGGGATCTTAAGGCCTAGTCCAATAAGATGTTAAGATGGCTATCTTATGCATGGGTCAAGTTTAGATTCAGGGGATGAGAGCATGGGAGGCATGGATGTACATGGGCTTGGTGAGTATTTTTAGGTACTGGGTTAGCCTAAGAGAGTTTTTCAATTGGAGTTTGGGTTTATTAGAATTCATGTGGTATAGGAGAAATCTTAGGATATATAAACCCAGGTATTATAATCTTTATAATAAGTGAAATTGTAGGAACCAGATCGAGGGTTTCAGGATTAGATCTTGAAATTTTTTCAAGATAAGACAGCAAATGACTAAAATTAATTAAAATTAATTTTTAATACTAAAAAAATATCCTAGATATAATATCCTATTACATTATTGTGGCATGACATTAAATCAAAAATTAAATATAAGGAGGAAAATAAAATATGTTGATCACATCAACATGCATTTACACTACATCTAATGCAGGTATGTAAAATAGATCAGATCTATTACCTGTGCAAATTAGATGTTCTAACTTGTTGATCTGGACTTGAGGATGATGTTGCAAGCCACAAATGCATCTGACCTCTAAGAGTCATCCACACAAGCCTACAAACCACGATCAAAAGTCCTACGCAGAAAATCAGCATGGGATGCTAGTATTATGCTGATCCTTCCTTGATGGTCCATCAAGTGGTTCCTTCTTTTGTATTTGGACTCTTCCAAATATGAGAGGAAGGATGAGAGATTATAGATCTAAGATACTCTCAAATAATCTATAAAAGGAGGAAAAGAGATGTACAAGATAACCATAGAAGAAGACCCTCTTCTTCTTCTCTGTTCTCTCACCTAGACACCTAGTTTAGTATCTATCAAATCCTTACACCCCAATATTCTTTCTCTCTAATTTTTACATGCCCCAATGGACTCTCAATGGTCTAGAACATGTCCAAAAATCAGCCCAAAATTCATCTTATATAGAGAGATATAGAGGAGTCCTTGTTGGGTCAAATTCCTAGACTAGGAAAGACCTAAATAGGCAACTAGTTGGGGCGCCCAACACTTGGTTGCCTCCTCCTAAGTTTTAGGCATGGACCACCTAAAAATTTCATACAAAATTCCTCCCTTTCCACTAAATAAAAGGAGAGAAAAAGGGGGGAGGAGGGTGGCATGCATGGGAGGAGTTTTTGTTTCCTAAAACTCCATCCAAGGGAAAGTTCAAATCAAATTCAAACTTCCTCCTTTGACTAGATCTACAACTAATTGCCATAAGAGAAATAGGGGAGAGAAGTGGGCATGCATGAAGACCAAGGAGAGGGGGTTTTTGCTGCACAAAATACATGGGGGTGTTGAGACTAAGGTGGTGCAAGGAGGAAAGTTCCTAGTCTTACTAGGATTCTTATTTTGACTTGGTCAAACATGGTTTCTCAAACCAAGTCAAACCAAAATTAATCCAACCCAATTGAATTAGATCATAAACTAATTAAGAACTTATTTAAATTAGATTAAATTCAATTTAATTTTAATATAATATTTTAATTAAATTAAAAAATTGGGTTGACCCAAGTCCTAATTGAACTAGGACTAGTTCTTCCTTGCACTTGGCTTATTCAATAAATCAATTGGACTTGATCCAATCAAGTCCAAATCTAATTTGATTAAATTATATTTAATTAGACTTAATCTTAGCCCTCTAACTTAATCAAATTAAGTTAATTAATAATTAAATTGCTAATCAATTCTCCTACAACACTTGCATTAGGTTAAATATCAATCATATTGACCATTTAACCTTAGAATGATTTTTAATCATTGATCAACCATCTGATCAGATTGTAAACTCTAATGTGTGTGACCTCATAGGTTTGAATCTAAGATGGTAGTATAGAAATAAATTTTTATACCAATTGAAGTAACCATCAAGCAATGGTACCCGATGGTCGGATAGGTCGAATGTGTAGAACAATATCCTTAGAATCCATATGGATATTATTTCTATATAATTCATCTTCTTGACCAAAATGCTTATAGGACACCTTAGAATTTAACTATCAACTCTGATCAGGTTGTCCACATTGTATTTTAAAATATCAAATCTATCTGATGGATTATCCTGGCTAAGATTTTGCTACATTAAAATACAATAATACATTCTTCTCCAACTCTTGGAGTGGTCAATTCCATCTTGATCACACACCGACTTTGCAAGTACTTGATTGTATCCAAAAGCCTTCCATTACTGAATTAAAAATTCAGTTAGTCCGATATCAAAGTACAGTGAGTTGCTTGCAAGTCACTGAGGTGATCTCAAGTCTGAGGGAGACTTATATCTATATCCCATCAAAGACATTCTCGATAGTAGAATACTCTGGAGTTGATCATGTTCAGTGATGATGTACCCCTACATCTCATCTTATATGCCATACCAGTATCTCCACACTCCTTGATTAAGAGGACAGCCAACCTATATGGCACAAAGCAACCTATGCTCGATAGATGCTGTCATCCTTATTAACAGTCTATCATTCGATCGTGAATAGTTTTAAGGACTAATCGATAAATCCTCTCTTCATCAGATCTAAATAGTCCTAAAAATTTCATCACGATAATGGAGTTCATTAGAAGATGAAAACTTATAATAAAAATATCAAAAATATATTTTATTAATTAATAAATTAATTATAATTATAAAATAGCTCAACCATCAATAGACTGATGATTGGCTTTAGGATACATTTTTCAACAACTTCCACTTATCTTAAAGCCACTCGGTACAGCATCTAATATCCATCTTCAACTTGTGGTTGTCGAACTTCTTTATCACCAGGGCTTTAGTGAAGGGGTCGGCTAGGTTCTTCTTTCCATCGATCTTTTGAAGATCGACATTACCTCGATCCATGATCTTCTAGATCAGATAGAAGCGGTACAGAATGTGCTTCATTTGCTGGTGTGTCTTTAGTTTCTTCGCCTAAGCTATGACACTAGTGCTACCACGGTAGAGCAGAACTGGACCATCTAAGGAGGGTGTCACCTCGAGCTTGGTGATAAACTTTCTCAGCCATAGCTTTCTTTACGGCATCTGATATTGTGATGTACTCTGCTTCATAAATAGAGTCTACCACAGTATGCTGCTTGAAACTCTTTCAGCTGAGGGCTCCATCATTCAGAGTAAAGATATATCCCGACATGCTTCTGCTGTCATTATGGTCAGATTAAAAGCTGGAGTCTGTAAATCCCTTAAGTTTTAGATCTGACTTGTCATAAACTAACCATTGATCCTTAATATTTCTCAAATACTTAAGGATGGCTTTAACCACTTTTTAGTGATTTTCTCCAAGATCAGACTAGTATCTACTCGCTACTCCTAGTGAGTATGCCACGTCTGATCTCATACATGTCATGACGTACATGATAGATCCCACTACTGAAGCATATGTGACTCTACTCATATGCTCTCTCTCTTCAGGAGTTATTGGATAATTCTTCTTAGAGAGAAATTTCATGGCCTATCGGAAGATAGCCTTTTTTGAATTTCTCCATGCTGAACCTCTTCAGCACAGTACCTATATACATGGACTAGGATAACCCAAGCATCCTTTTAGATCTATTCCTATAGATCTTTATCCCTAGGATGTAGGATTCTTCACCCAAGTCCTTTATGGAGAACTATGATGACAATCAGACTCTTATTCCCTACAATGCGGGGATGTCATTCTCGATTAAGAGAATGTCATCCACATACAAGACAAGAAATATCATTGCTAGACCATTTGCCCATTTATAAATGTAGGGCTTTTCTCCATTCTTAATGAAGCCATACATTTTGATCATCTTATCAAAATGTATGTTTTAACTCTGAGATGCCTACTTCAATCCATAAATGGATCTCTGAAGCTTGCACATCTTGAACTCATCTATAGTTGTGAATCCCTTAGGTTGTATCATATACACCTCTTCGATCAGCTTTCCATTTAGAAAAACTCTCTTCACATCCATCTGCCAGATCTCATAGTCCAGATGGATAGCTATTGCAAGCATTATCTAAATAGATTTGAGCATTACCATAGGGAAGAACATCTCATCATAGTCAATACCATAATATTGACTATATCTCTTGGCAACCAGATGGCTTTATAGATCTCCACCTTTCCATCTATGCTCCTTTTTCTTTTGAAGATCTACTTACATCCAATGGGTTTAACCCCTTCGGTTGGGTTAACCAATATCCACACATCATTGACCTTCATGGACTCTATTTTAAATTTCATGACCTCAAGCCATTTCTCAGAATCGGATCTCTACATAGCATTCATATAGATGATCGGATCCTCATTATTCTTATCGAGTTCGATGGGATCATCGTTTTGGACTAAGAAATTATAGTATCTATCCGGATGATGCGGTACTCTATCGGATTGCCTTAATGATGTAGGTACACAGGGCTCCAAATCTGATCTAATCAAATCTGACTCAGGTTCAGCTACAAGTGTTGATTTTTCTACCTATTAAACTTCATCAAGTTCAACCTTAGAGGCAACAGTTTCTTCATCAAGAAACACCTTTTTCAGAAAGATTGCCTTAAGACTGACGAACATCTTTTGTTCATCAACATGGTAGAAATAGTATCCTTTGGTCTCTTTTGGATACCCTATGAATATGCACTTATTAGACCTAGGTCCAAGTTAATCTATAACTAACCTTTTGACATAAGCTGGGCACCCTCAAACCTTAAGGTGTGAAAGTGCTGGCTTACGCCTGTCCATATCTGATATAGAGTGTTAACTAGAGAGTTACTTGGAATCCTATATAATAGATAACAAGTCGATTCAAGTGCATATCCCTAGAAAGATATCGACAAGTTGGCAAAACCCAACATGGATTAGACCATGACTAACAAAGTTCGATTCCTCCTTTTAGACACACCATTATGTTGTGGTGTTCTTGGAGGAGTCCATTGGGAGAGAATTTCATTCTCTCTTAGATATGTGAAAAACTCATTGGAAAGGTATTTTTCTCCTCGATTAGAATAAAGAGTTTTAATACTCTTCCTAGTTTATTTTTCTACTTTAATTCGAAATCGTTTGAAAATTTTAAATAAATACGACTTATGTTTCATCAAATAGACATGTCCATATCTAGATAGATCATCTATGAAAATGATGAAGTAGAAATGTCCACCTCTAGCACTTGTGCTCATTGATCCACATACATCAGTATGTACTAGATCTAAGAGCTCAATAGCACTCTCATCTTTTCAAGTAAAAGATAACTTGGTCATTTTTCTAAGAAAGTAGAACTCATAGGTTGGAAGTGATTCACAATCACTGACTTCGAGGATTTTCTCTTGAGTCAACCTATTTATCATGTTCTTATTTATATGACCTAGCCTACAGTGCCATAAGTAGATATCTGATACACTATCTAAGTTAGGATGCTTATTAGTTAAATAGACTATGTTAATAGATTGTGATAGCATATACACATCATTGTTCAAATGTCCATAAAAAATAGTAACACCATTTATAATGATATTACAAACTTATTTCTTTATTGAAATTTCATAATAGTTTTTGGCCAGAAGGCCTACAGAAATGATATTTAAAAAGAAATCAGGACAGAAATGATAATCACTAAGAACAACGGTATGGGACTCAAATATAAGTTTCAGGATTCCTAAAGCTATTTGGAACTAGTCTTCCATCTCCAACATTAAGAAACCTTTCACCTTACTTAAATCTTTTAGTGACCTACAATCCATATAATGAATTGCAAATATGGTAAGGGCTATCAGTATCCAATATCCATCAGTATAATCACAAATAGAGAAATTTTAAGGAGTTATCATATAAATATCTTGCCTAGCAACATCTTGCTTCTTTCTCTGCTTGTTTGAGTCAAAGAAGGCAATGTATTAAGGACAGTTTCTCTTTTAGTATCCCCACTTCTTATAAAAGAAGCATTCAGCTTGACTCTTATTGAGCTTAATCTTCTTGGTTTGGCCCTACATAGATGTCCTAGCCTGAACTTGCACCTTCTTTGCTTTCTTCTTCTTATTTTTTTTTTCTTTCCTAAAGGGTCGAGAACCAGAAGATTAACCTTAAGAAAAAATCCTGATATTTCGAGATCAGTTTCATTCAGATCTGATTGGATTGAGAGGCGTATTTCAAAAATTTTCTCTTAGATCCTAATCAGATCTAACATTTTCTAGATCTAATTTTATGATCTGATAAGAAAATTAAATTAAATTAAATCTAAATTAATTTTACCTTGATTCTGAATAATCTAATTATCCGTTGATGATCTGCTGAATGTCTGAGGTTCTGGATCTAGCCACGTAAGTGCCTGGCCTCTACCGGTATCCACTCAGACTGGATCTGGAGATTTTCTCTTTCTCGTTCTTTACTCCAAAAATTAGATCTGGACCTAATTTGGAGGATCTTCAAAATTTCTTCGGAAGATCACCCGTCGTCTCTACAGTAGTGTTGCCTTCTTCCTTTTTCGTCAGCCTTTTCTTATCTAACTCGCACTAATCTGAAGTCCAACTGCCTTGGGCATGGAGAGGTGAGAGAGGATCAGAAAGGTGGCATGGAGGAGGAAGAGAAGCAGCCTTGGGGCATGTTTAGGAGAGAAGTTAATTAAAAGTGGGCGCAGATAAGTCTTTATATAGATCCTGCTACACCATGCAGTGCCACATAACCCCGGCCAATCACATTGCTTCATTTAATCAGATCTAAATCTAATTGATGGGATGACATCACCTGATCCAGTTAGATGAGAGACCCATATATTTATCCTAAGGTGGCACCTAAGACTAGTCAAAGTCTATAAGTGAGGGTCACCTAGTTTGAATTCAAGAAGCAACTTGGAGTCCCATCCGTATGGGACTCCAGGCATCCCTATCCATGGGCGCACGTCATCCTAGGCGTGCACCCCTTTCTTTCCAATTTATAGAGGGAGGACAAGCCCTTATCTGCTCTTCAATAAGTGCATGATACATGGGAAGATGTCCAAGGGTCAAAGGTTAACATTTGACCAAAGTCAAAGGATAAGAATTAGTAGGTGATGGAAAATGGCAGGTGTTGTCTTAAATTTATCTCATAAATTAAGACAACCCTTTTCTGACCTAGACAAGCTTCAGTCAGATTAGGTAAAGGTACCTGAGTGAGCACAAACTCATTTGGCTCAGTTGAGACAACTTTTAATGATAGAAAAAGAAGAATGTTAGGTTCAATCGTGTGCTAGTACGATTTTCTTGAACCTAATTGAATCTAATTCAAATCAATTGAACTGGGTTAGTCCAATTGATGATATCCAGATCCAAACCCTTATTTGTATAACCCAATTAGGTTCAGCTCTATATGGTAATGGGATATGTCATAATCTCCATCATCGACATCATCGAAACTTCTTTCGATGTATCAGAACTCTTCTGATTTAGACAACTAGAATGATTGATCATCTAAATCATTCTAATTGCTTCCAAAATCCACCAGTGATACCTAGCAGTATATGGTGGCAACCCATCAAAACTGAAGATGAACCTCTCGATGTAGCTACTTGTATGATAAAGTTTTTCTATCTTGAGCTTCAATTAGATTAGGGTTAAGATGAACTCATCAAACCCTAATTTCTATCATATGATTTAATCATTCGATTTAAGTCCGATGTGAAAACCTTAATAGAAACTCTTTCTATTATTTCAATCTCTGCCATGGCCATGGGCTTATGGACTTGATTCTCATGATCATCATAAGGCTACTCCTCATCCACCAAGGTAGAAATATTCCATCTTGGTGCAATCTAATTCCTACAATGAACATGCTATAGCCAACATACACCTCAGGATTCTAAATGGCTAGGAGACTTAGTCATGGTGTAGTCAAACTATAACACCCTCAAGGTGAACTACTGATGCATCTCAGGTTAAAGAACTAGACACACTACTGCAACTTCGAGTCAGTCATCGATGAGAAGGTAGACTTCCTTATGACTATTCGAGGTGGTCAGGCTCAGTGCCCTCATTCTCTGATGAGTACTTGTACTCTTGCTCTGGTGTCTCTACAAGACTCATCTACTATAAAGAAGTGATTGTATACTAACCTTCCGAATCAATCACCATCCTCATGATGATCCTATGGTCAGGAGCATTTTATGAGTTAATAATGAAAATTCTTGTCTTAAATTTTCAACTCTTGAAAATAAGAATTATCATTATCATTAACTCAAAAGATGTATCACAAACACTAAATACACATATGTGATAGAAAAAAAGCTATTTTATTATTTATAGTCAAAATTATAATTTTGCACCTAGAAGTGTATTACAAGTGTCAGCCAATATATGTGTGCCCTAGAAGCCAATATTGGCTTCTAGGGCACACATATCTAACATACTCCCACTTGACCTAAAGCCAATTGGCTACAAATCTAACTCCCATCTTCTCAAGGTGGGCTTTGATCTTCTGCTGACCCAACGACTTTGTGAGCGGATCCACCGCATTGTCTGCAGAGTCAACTCTCTTGACCTCGACGTAATCTTTCTCGAGGTAATCATGGATGAGGTGGTATCGCCGCTCGATGTGCTTGGATTTTTGATGAGACCTCGACTCCTTAGCAAGTGCTATGGCACCATTATTATCGTAGTATAGAGGAATGGCATCTGATGGCATCACTCCAATCTCTATGGCAAACTTCTTGTACCAGAATGCCTCCATTGTAGCTTCTGATGCAGCGATATATTCTGCTTCCATGATGGAATCTGCTATCACTGTCTGCTTGAAACTTTTTCAACTGATAGCTCCACCATTGCACAAAAACAGACTCCTAGATGTCGACTTTTGATCATCTACATCGGATATAAAATCCAAGTCTGTATACTCCTGGACTTGGAGTTCTCCATTGCCAAAGACCAACAATATATCCTTAGTTCTTCTTTAGTACTTAAGGATATATTTCACAGAAGTCTAGTGTTCTTTACCTAGATTCGACTGATATCTGCTCGTGACACTCATGGCATGGGCTATATCTGGTCGTGTACATAACATGGCATACATGAGGCTCCTTATTACTGAAGCATAAGGGATCTTGCTCATGCATTCTATTTCCTCAGGTGTGCTAGGGCACATCTTCTTGGAAAGATGAATGCCATGCCTGAAGGGTACTAAACCCCTCTTAGAGTTTTCCATACTAAACCTCTTTAGTACTTCCTCTATGTACATCTTTTGTGAAAGTCCTAGCATCCTATTCGATCTATCTCTATAGACCTTAATTTTCAAAATAAAGGATGCTTCTCCTAGGTTTTTCATGGAGAATTCTTTAGATAACTATATTTTAACTATGGTCAATATGGGAATATCATTCCTAATAAGGAGGATGTCATCCACGTACAATACGAGAAAAATAACAGCGCTCCCACTGACCTTTTTTGAAGACACATGGCTCCTCCTCATTTTTGATGAAATCAAATATTTTGATCACATCATTAAAATGAGTATTCCAGCTCCGAGATGCTTGCTTAAGTCTATATATGGACCTTTGTAGTTTGCAAACCTTATGATCATAATCACTGGATGTGAAACCTAGCGGTTGTTCCATATAGATATCTTCCTCAAGATATCCATTTAGGAATGCCATTTTCACGTCCATTTGCCATATTTCATAATCGAAATAGGCTGCAATAGCAAGCAATGTGTGGATGGATTTTAGCATAGCAACCGACGAAAAGGTATCCTGATAGTCAATGCCTTCACGTTGGCTATAACCTTTTGCCACTAATCTAGCCTTGAATGTCTCTACATTCCCATCTGCACCAATCTTTCTCTTATAGATCCATTTACACCCAATAGGTACTATACCTTCTGGAGGATCTACTAAGGTTCAAACTTGGTTTAATGCATCGAATCAATTTCTAACTTCATTACCTCTAACCGTTTCTAAGAGTCGATATCTGATATCGCTTTGTTATAGGTTTTGGGATCATCACCATGAACCCCATTACCTACGAGGAATATTTTTTCTACATCCTCTGAAATAGTACCTAAGAACCTCTCATGGGGATGGAAAACCCTTTCCGATCTACGAGGTGGAGGAGATAGTGTATTGATTGGCTTAACTTGATTTGGTTCCATTTGGTCCTTAGCTCATTGCTCTTGTGAGACTTTCTCTTCGAGCTTAATCTGCTTTCCAATGCCGCCATCTTGAATAAACTATTTTTCAAGAAAAATGACATATTGACTCACAATCACATTGTGATCTTCTAGAATATAGAAATAATATTCTAATGACTCTTTAGGATATCCTATGAATCGAGCTCTAAAGGACCTAAAGTCTAACTTGTCCGCTTGTTGTCTTTTGACATAAGCCGGACAATCCCAAATTTTGAGATGACTTAGACTTGGTTTCTTACCATGCCATATCTCATACGGTGTGATAAGAACGATTTTAGAAGGAACCCTATTTAGTAGTATATTATAGTTAACAAACAGTATCCCCAAAAAAAATCAAGGAGGTCTATGTAGCTCATCATGGATCGAACCATATCTAATAGGATCCGGTTCCTCTATTCTGAAAGCCCATTGAGTTGAGGTGTTCCTGGTAGAGACCTTTGAGAGACTATGCCATTTTTCTTGAGATAGTCTAGGAATTCCCAACTAAGGTATTCACCTCCTCGATCTAATCGAAGAACCGTAACAAGTTTTTCAGTTTGCTTTTCTATTTCATGTCTGATCTTCTTGAACTTTTCAAAGGCTTCAGACTTGTGTTTCATAAGATACACATACCCATACCTAGATAAATCATCGGTAAAGGTTATGAAGTAGACTAAGTTGCCTCTAGCCAGCACATCAAATTAGCTGCACACATCAGTATGTACTAGGGCAAGAAGATCTGTGGCCCTTTCCTCATGTCTTACAAAAGGGAGCTTAGTCATTTTGTCATGAAGACAGGATTCACAAATTGGATATGACTCAAAAGTCAACGGACTCAATAGCCCAGTTTTCGCTAATTTGTTTATTCTATCTTCTGTTATATGATCTAATCTTAAGTGCCATAGATACCTATCATTATGACTATCCCTAGGAAGTTTTGATTTTATGGCATTCACATTTTGCTCGAAATTAAAAATAGATACATCAACATGTAACTGATAAAAACCGTTAATAAGGAAACTACTTGCAATTTTATTTCTTTCATAAAGAATGTTACAATGGTCCTTAAGAAAAGTAATTACATAGCCTTCTAATGCAAGGCAAGAAATAGAAATCAAATTTCTGCTTGCTGCAGGCACATAATAACAGTCTTTTAATACTAAGTCTAAACCAGATGGTAGTCAAAGAGGATATGTTTCCACGATCACGATAGCAACTCTTGCTCCATTTTCGACGTGCAGGATCATCTCACCATCCCTCAACATCCTGCTATCCTCAAGACCCTGCATAGAAGTGCACAAGTGAGCACTAGAACCAGAGTCAAGCATCCAACTGGATGTAGAAGAAATCGTAAGGTTAGACTCAATAACGAGCATACCTCTAGAAGGACCTGTCTCCTTCTTCTTTAGGGTGGCTAGGTAAGTAGGACAGTTTCACTTCCAGTGGCCGTCATTGTTGCAATGGAAATACTTTTCTTTGTCAGCGGCCTTCTTCTTCAGCTCTGTCTTTTTCTTCTTTCCTCCTTCCACCTTCTGCTTTTTCACAGACTTCTTCTTCTTTCCAAAAGACTTTCTCTTAAAAAAAGTCCATTCCATACCAAGTACTGAGCCTTTAGAACCTTTCATGGAAAGCTCAGCGGTAACCAGCATGTTCATAAGTTCGGCCAAGGAGTTTTGAAGTTTATGCAAACGCATCAGTCAAGGATTGCAGAATTATATCATTCTACAGATCCAAGTCCAACCTCACTTCGAGCTTCTCAAGCTCTTCCATGTCCTTGATCATCATCAGATAATGATTTTAGATTGACTATCCATCATGCATCTTAGCCTTGAATAATCGTTTAGTGACTTGATACTTGGCTATGCAATTCTGTTCACCAAACATCTCCTGTAGGTGAGCCAATATTTGACGAGCAGTGCTGATATCTTCATGTTGGCACTGAAGTTCATCAGACATCGAGCTCAACATGTAGTATCTGACTTTGTTATCATCATCTGTCCACTTATCCAGAGGCACTCTCGGCTCAACGGATGGATGAGCTGATAAGGTGGGAGGATCCTAATCCAATACATTAGTTAACTTCTCAGAACCCAAAATGATTTTAAAGTTTTAGAGCCAATCCTTGTAATTTGATCCGGTCAGTCTATGGGTGTCCAGAATTCGTGCTAGTGGGTTGGATGCAGACATTTTCCTATAGAGAGTCAAAGTTTCTAATTAGATACTGTAATTAAGACTTAATCAATTTATTTAAAAATTTTTATTTTTAAATAAATTAGCTCTCACTATTTTCTTGGATCCCTAAACTTTCTCTGTAGAGATGCGAAAATCTCCACGATTACTGATTTCTAGTGGGTGGTGCAGTCCCACCAACTGGCTCATCACCTCACCTAACAGTTATTGGTGATGGGTTAGCCAATGAATGAACAACTCTTATTCAATGATTCTCTAATCATAATGCATCCAATCTAGGTCTCTAATTCATGAATCTCACCATGTCTGAAATATTGATCCATTCCTTAGTTAAGTCAGACCCACCATTTGCATAGATTGGATTTCTAATTGAGTCTCTTATCGTATTCAAAATATTGAGCTCAATCCATCCTCCAACCTATAGCATCCAATGCCTAATAGACATGGTTGCATCTTCCCGGTGTAATTGAGCCACTGTAACCAGCCGAGAACAATCAACCTCGGAAAGGGCCCACACATCTACAATGATGGAAGATCTTAGACTTAATATTTTCTTAGGAAGATTTGATTTAGATCTCATTAAACTAAACTTGACATAGTCATAACTATTATGACTAACCTAGTGGCATAGGTTAGCTTGAATTATTGGCCATCTTAGATCAGAACTGAATCAACAAACATGGCCAAGTAAATAAGATCGATGGAAGGGATATGCCATTAACTCAACAAGAATGCATTCGAGTTGAGTAGCTCCCAATTAAAAACCAGTCGGTCATATTTGCCAAACTTACCTTAGACACCAAATTATTGAGCTAGAATCAATCAGATTAGCCTACAATCCAGACTCTAACCACTGAGCCTAATTAAGTCTTAGCTTGATCGATCACTCACGTGACTCGATCTTGACCCAGACTTAATCCTATTAGACTGGTCAATTTAAGTATTGTTAATCCCATCTAACCAACTCTTGATTCGGTTTGATCAACTGCTAGACCTAATTGAGCTACTCAAGCCCAAATCCAATTTTATGAACATGTCTTAGATCTAAAAATTCTCAATTTTAGATCTAATATATTTCATATTCTTAATTTTTAGTTAAGTTTAGGGTTCAAAAACAAAACATGCAAATAAGATCCTATGGTTTTAGGATCTAGGGTTTTGCAGAAAGTCAGTTTTTAATTTTTGATTAAGGACGAACGTGCAGCACTCCTATACATGATAAGAACACCCCATCGAATGGGAGAAGAGGGTCTTTAAGCCCTACTTTGTTCTTATGATCGGATGGCCAAGGAGAATGACTAAATCAGAAATACAACTAATCTACAAAACCTAATTAGATCTAAGCATATATCACATATAAGAAAATTGATCTAATTAAAACACGTTTTGCATACATCTCATGTATCATGCATGCATATTTTTCATATCTAAATTATCTCATAATCATCTAAAAAATTAAGTTTAAATTTGATCTTATCAAATAAAATTTAATCTAGATCCTATTGTAGAACTATTCTACAATTAGTCTAAATATGCAACTATCATATCTCATATGGACAAATTAAATTAAATTTATTTTCTATTTTTAAATCTGATTATAACATTTATAAGATCAAAAAATAATAAATAAATAAATCTAAAAATCATATTTAATCAAATAAAAATTATGATTATACTAGACTACACGTAGAACAATACTATTCCTAGTCTAGTTATGTATCTCATACATATGAGATCTAGATTAATTAATTTTAATTTTTAAATTTTTTAATTTTAGATTTAATCATATCTCATGTTATATCTAAAATTATAAATTTATTAGATTAAATAAAATGTAAATAAATTTTATAAGAACCTGGCTCTGATACCAATTGAAGGAAAAATCCTGATTTTTCGAGGTTAGGTTCGTTCAGATCTGATTGGATTGAGAGGCATATTTCAAAAATTTTCTTTTAGATCCTAATTAGATCTGACATTTTCAAGATCTAATTTTATAATCTAATAAAAAAATTAAATTAAATTAAATCTAAATTAATTTTATGTTGATTTTGGGTAATCTAATTACCCGTTGATGATCTGCTGAATGCCTGAGGTTCTGCATCTAGCCATGCAAGCGTCTGGCCTCTACCGGTATCCACTCAGGCTAAATCTAGAGATCTTCTTCTTCTCTTTCTTTACTTCAAAAATTAGAGCTGGATATGATTTGGAGAATCTTCAAAACTTCTTCTGAAGATCACCCGTTGTCTCTATAGTAGTGCTGCCTTCTTTTTTTTTTGTCAGCCTTTTCTTACCTGACTCTAACTAATTTGAAGCCCAACTACCTTGGGCATGGAGAGAAGAGAGAGGATTAGAATGGTGGCATGGAGAAGAGAGAGGAGCAGTCTTGGGGCATGGCTAGGAGAGAAGTCAATTAAAAATGGGCGCAGATAGGTCTTTATATAGACCCTGGTGCGCCATGCAGTGCCACATAACCCCGGTCAATTATGTTGCTTTATTTAATCAGATCTAAATCTGATTGGTGGGATGACATCACCTAATCCAATCAGATGAGAGACCCATAGATTCATCCTAAGGTGGCACCTAAGATTGGTCAAAGTCTATAGGTGAGGGTCATCTAGTTTGAATCTAAGAAGCAACTTGGAGTCCCATCCGTATGGGACTCCAGGCGTCCCTATCCATGGACGCATGCCTTCCTAGGCATGCACCCCTTCCTTTCCAATTTTCAAAGAGGAGACAAGCCCCTACCTACTCTCCAATAAGTGCATGACACATGGGCAGATGTCCAAGGGTCAAAGGTCAACGTTTGACCAAAGTCAAAGGACAAGAATTAGCAGGTGATGAAAAATGGTAGGTATTATCTTAAATTTATCTCATAAATTAAGACAACCTTTTTCTAACCTGAAAAAGCTCCAGTCAGAGCAGGTAAAGGTACCTGAGTGAGCACAAACTCATTTGGCTCAGTCGAGATAACTTTTAATGGTAGAAAAAGGAGAATGCTAGGTTCAATCGTGTGCTAGCATGATTTTCTTGAACCTAATTGAATCTAATTCAAATCAATTGAACTAGGTTAGTCCAATTGATGATATCTAGATCCAAACCCTTGTTTGTGTAATTCAGTTAGGTTTAGCTCTATATGGTAATGGGATATGTCGTGATCTCCATCATCGACATCATCAAAACTCTTTTCGATGGATCAGAACTCTTCTGATTCAGACAACTAGAATGATCGATCATCTAAATCATTCTAATTGCTCCCAAAATCCACTAGTGACACCTAGCAGTATATGGTGGCAACCCATCAAAACTGAAGATGAACCTCTTGGTGCAGCTACTTGTGTGATTAAGTTCTTCTATCTTGAGTCCCGATCAGATTAGGGTTAAGGTGAACTCGTCAAACCCTAATTTCTATCATATGATTTAATCATTCGATTCAAGTCCGATGTGAAAATCTTAATAGAAACTCTTTCTATTATTTCACTCTCTGCCATGGCCATGGGCTTATGGACTTGATTCTCATGATCATCATAGGGCTGCTCCTCATCCACCAAGGTAGATAGATTCCATCTTGGTGCAATCCAATTCCTACAATGAACATGCTATAGCCAACATACACCTCAGGATTCCGAATGGCTAGAAGATCGAGTCATGGTGTAGTCAAACTATAACACCCTCAAGGTGAACTACCGATGCACCTCAGGTCAAAGAACTAGACACACCACTGTAGCTTCGAGCTAGTCATCGACGAGAAGGTAGACTTCCTTATGACTACTCGAGGTGGTCATGTTCAGTGCCCTCATTCTCTAATGAGTATCTATACTCTCGCCCTGGTGTCTCTACACCAGAGACTCAAGACTCATCTACTATAAAGAAGCGATTGTACACTAACCTTCTGGATCAATCACCATCCTCATGATGATCCTACAATCAGGAGCATTTTATGAGTTAATAATGAAAATTCTTATCTTAAATTTTCATCTCTTGAAAATAAGAATTATCATTACCATTAACTCAAAGGATGTATCACAGACACTAAATACACATATGTGATCGAAAATAACCCATTTTATTATTTATAGTCAAAATTATAATTTTGCCCCTAGAAGTGTATTACATGTGTCAGCCAATTCTGGCTTCTAGGGCACACATATCTAATAGAACCTCCCACTAAGTTCATCGACTACTTTTGGAGTTGGTGATACTTCTCAAAGTTTTGAAGCAATCCCAATAACCCATGGTAGTCTACTTCAGGCTTTGTCATTTTGAAATGAGTGAGGAATGGGAGATAGGATTTGGGCAGCGAGTTCAGTATTGCATTTCTCCTAAGCTGCTTATGCAAGAAAAAGCCGAGCTTGCTTAATTGCTCTATTAGCTCGATCATATACAATACATGATCTGTGACAGAGGCACCATCCTTCATCCTAGTTTTGAAGATGGCATAACTAGTCTTGTGCCTTTCAACATCATCGAATGTGCCAAAAGAATCCTCCAATACTTGAAGCATATCTTTTGGTTGATCCATCTCAAATTTGCAATTGAACTCGTCGCTCATGGCAGCCAGTGTAATGCAGTGCATCGTAGTTTGGTCACTAAGTCACTTCTAGTAAGTGTCTTTGACTATTTCATATACATTGATAGTGGCTTCTTAGGAGCAGGATCCGTCAACACATATAGGATCCGTTCATGCTCCAGGACTATCTTCAACTTTTGGTATCAGCTACCAAAGTTGGGTCCCACCAACTTATCATTATCTAATAATGATCGGAGTGATAGAAAAGTGGCTATATCTGCATAAAAAAAAATCATAACCTAATTAGTAATTGATTCATCAAACCTAAAGATTTAGACTTTAATCAAAATATTCTACTATTTTATTCGAATTGGTAGCCTCTACCTCCAATTTGAGGAATTATCCTAATTTCTTAGTGGATACTAGAATCCACATAGACTACACACGAGTCCAACTTTGGTTGGCTAACCTATGTACATCAATGGATAGGTTCATAACCAATTATTTTTCTAAATAATTTTTAGTAATTAAATTTTTGCCCTAGTCCTTAATTAGTAGGCTTTGGCCTCCATTGAAAAGATCTAGTTAGGTCCAACCATTAACATGACTATACTTGATCCATCAAACTAATGAATAATTAGGCCCAACTTTGGTTGGCCAATCTAATCACCATTTAGAAAGATGTAGCCAAGAAATCATATAATGAATGATAATTCTATTAATCGATAAACACTAGGACTTTGGGCCTCCAATGATTATCTAACTAATGGACCCATTATCATCCACTTATTGGAAGGCTATGATATAGTTATTACAATAACTATTTTATTTTAGGGATCTAATAATTTTAAAGAATTTAATTTTAAAGAGGAGGAAAGATCAGATGAACCAGCTTGTTATGATCTTCCTACTGACTTCACTAAGTCAGCTTAAGGAAGACCATTAATAGGCAGGTCTAGGAGCACCTAAATTAGTCATACTGATTTACCTAGCTGACATGGGTCAGCTCAAATAGTCAAGTGATCCAATCAAAACATAATTTCATTAAGAGGCCAGGGAAGTTCAATCAGTGGAAGGGTCTGCCAAAGCTTGCCTTAGACACCATAAAAAATGGTCAGATAATCGAGCTACCAATTAAAGTCCATCAGTCTAGTTTACCTTAGATACCAACTAGTTTAATTAGTCTTGATTAGATCAACCTAATAGTTCATACTAGATCGCATTGCCAAGAATCAAGTCTATCTTGGATCTCATTAAAGATATAGACTTGACTAACTATAACTATTGTAATTGATCTAGAGAATCCTTGATCTAATCTAAGATAATAATTGATTAGATTTAGTCAATTTTTTAATTAAGTCCATTCATTAATCTAACCCTAGGTCTAATCCAACTAATGGATCTAATTCCTACTAACCCATTTAACCCAATGTGTCATGATTTGTATCTTAGGATCTTCAATTTACAATCCTAGATTCTAATCAAATAACTTCTTAATTCTTAATTAAGTTTTGGGCTGCGGGTTGGGATTCGGCATTTCAAAAATGATTGTCATATTTGTAAAATATTTGTACAATATAATTCTACCAACCAAGTTGCATGTTTGATTCATAATCAATATGTAAGAAAGATAAGCATGAAACTACTTTAGATCTAATCTAAACAGGTTCATGTAATTAAAATAATTTCAACTCTAATCAATCATAAATTATTTTAGATGAAATCTAACATATTTATGATGATTAAAATTAAATTAAAATAATTTTAATTAGATCATAAATTTTTTAAAATCTAATCTAAAATTTTATAATCAAAATTTTATCTATTGCCTAAGTGGTATCAGAGCCTGGTCTTTTTTCTTTCCACCCTAGAAAAGGAAAGTAGTTAGTAGAGCCTCTGCATAGTATCACCTCATTCTCAACTTTAAACTAGTTCTAGCTTACTGAGTTTTTGAGTAAAGTGTTAACTCCAAGAAATTAAAAATCATTCCCTAGAGGTAGTAAGTCCCGCAGTCCCATTTGAGGCTAGGAAGTGCCATTGTTGGGTTGGGCAGTTAGTCATATTTGAAAAATGATTTCCCTTTTTGTTGTGGCATTGGAAGTTATTAGTGACATAACACCTTACTAGTGGCACTTAGACTTAGTCTCCTACAACTAGTCTTCAGTTAAGTATGAATATGCTATCCAGAAACTTTTCTTCTTCCTCCTCATCTCGAGGCGAAGGAACTAGCAAAGGCAAACATAAGATCCAGTATTATCCAACTAAAGTAGTAATCCCAAAAGTTTTTCTTAAGGCGATCTACAAAACCAACTAGTTGATCCCAGATTCAAGAATCAAAATGATTGAGGACACCAACTCAAACACCGAAGATCATATTCTCATTCCTCTGATCCCTAAAAGATTGATAGACAACATCAAATCTAAGTATGAGTTCTTACACCTAGGAAGTGTACAAATTGCTGTTATTCTAATGGTAAGGAAAGGCATCAACAGTGCCCTCCTTATGTGCTTAAAAGATGGTAGGCTTCTTGAATACCATGATTTCCTACTAGGAATGGTAGAAATCAGTGTATTCAATGGTCCTGCCTATTGTAATTGCAATACGAGCTTGACCATCCAAGTCAAAGACAAGAATATACTAAAAGCCTTAGAATTGAAAATCAAACTCCATAATCTCAAGATACTTCCAAGGATTCCCCATCATTAACCATCTTAGCAAGAATATATTTCAAGGACCACAAACACTTTCAATCACATAGGATCTCTAGCAAGAAAATCCTTAGGACAAACTTGATTATTTCCAAACGTAGCCAAACAAAGAAAATATTTTCATCCCCAAAATACTGATATGGGAATGAAATAAAACTACCTGATAGTTGGACTCTTGAAAAATCCATCCCACTTGTAAGATAGTAAACTAGTCACCTTGAAACCATCACTACAACCCCTAGGGTGATGTTTCCATTAAATTCAATAGGCTAAGAGTAGAAAAGAGCTTTAGCTCTAGGTTCACCTCTTCAAGCCTTCTCCTAATTTCTTCATTCACTCCTACTAGGAAAACTTGTTCGGTAGAAACAAACTTGACCGAAGTAGATTCAAAATCAATAATTTCAAAACCATATTACAATGAACAAGCAGAGTCTCCAAACCTAAGTCCAATATATTCCCAAATGGATCTTGAAATCAACATGATAAGTAAGAAATTTATCCTAGATAAAGATCGCTTAGAAGGAATTTCCACTCAAAAGGAAATGAGACAAAGAGAATCAATTTCATTACCAAAATTGATGAAACTGAAAGAATCAATCTTAGAATCAAATGGTATGACTTCATGAACTCTATCAAAAATCATATATGTTTCTTTGAATGGTATGAAATGCACACCAAACCCAAATAAGTTGACATGATCCATCCTAAAGTCATGATCTCATGGCAAGAAGGAAGAGGAAGGGTCATAGAACGAATCCACCCTCCTTTCCAAGAAGTTAAAATCCAAGTTCAGCTGACACAAGTCACTGCTTCACCTATAAAACTCAAAAGTGATCCTCAGGAATCTATGAACCCTAGGAATCTCAAAAATATCTTAGAATAAAACAACTGGACCAACCAGAGTCTCAAAACTATAGCTAACCAACTGATCAAGATGGAAGAAAAAACCCTGGACAAACCTGTGATCAAAACTACTAGCTCTGCACCAGCTTTTAAGCCCTTCGAGGTTTCCAGAAAACCCAAAGATGACTTAGAAAATAGAGATCTTTTAACTAAAATAAATAAATGACATGAAACCCTGAAACTCATCCATTCTATTCTAGATATACCAGAAGCCTTAGAAAAAAGGAAGTCAATAGCTATCCTAGACCAGGTGAGTGACAACTCTAGTGAGTCTGATAACTCAAAGCAAAGTGACAAAGCCAAACCTAGTGAAGTTAGGCTAGACAGCACTATGTCAAGCATTGATTCTGATGAACCAGAATAAAACCTCCAAATTAATAAAATTAGAGGATGGACCGAAAACACCAGCCTCTATGGCTCCCAATCCACAGAAGGCCTTACTAGCCTTAGACCAACCATACCTGACATAGGCTTAGAAGAAAAGCCCATGCCAACAAAATCCAATATTCTGCTTAAGCCATTTATGAATGAAATATAGATGGCCAAATAGAATACAATATTTCTGGCATACTGCAGCAAATGATCCATGGTTGCAACTGCCTATAGAACCAAAAGTAAAGCCCAAGAACCAAGCCATAATTACTTGCCATAGTCTGTGATTTTACAGGCCAGCTCAAAGGATGGTGGAATTTCCTACTAATCGATGAAAAAAAATAATAAATCATGGATGCTATCAAAAGAAGCCCTGACGGCCAAGCCATCAGAGATGAAAATGAAAACAAAATACAAGATGCTGTTTTCACCCTCAATCTTTTGCAATAACAAAATACTTTATAGGTGATCCATCAAAATTTAGAGATAGAACCTCTGAAATCCTCACCAAATCCATAAATGCAAAAAACTCCAAGACTTCAAATGGTATAAGAATGTTTTCCTAACTAGAGTCTTAAACTAGAGATGATTGTAACCATTCCTTCTGAAAAGAAAAATTTCTCATAGGATTATCCTCTATCTTCTCTGATAAAATAAAAATAAAACTCAAAAACCAAAATAATGGTAGGATTCCATATGATAGCCTGACATATAAAGATATGATAAGTACCATAAATGAAGAAGGATTAAGCCTCTGCATAGAATTAAAACTCAAACAGCAACTTAAAAAAGAATAAATAACAAGTAAAAAGGAATTAGAAAGCTTTTGCCAATAGTTTGGCCTTCCACCCATCAAAACCCAGGCAAAACCTCATAAAAGACCTAAAGAATGCAAACAGTGTCAAAACAGAGCAAAATCTTCTTGGAAAAATCCAAAATAAAGTTAAGCCAAAACAAACCACATATTCTAAACCTACACCGACCTACAAAATTAGAAAAAAAATCCTTTATAAAAAAGAAAAAACCCTCAAAACCACCTATTTGTTATAGGTGTGACAAACTCGGACATTTTAGTTCAGACTATAAAATAAAATTTAAAATAAATAATATAGTTCTAGATGAATCAAACCTACTTAGACTCAATTAAATAAAATTTAGAAGTCCTCCTTCTAAATTTTGATTCCACTTTTTGGGCTCAGAAAAATTAGTTCTAATAAATTAAAGACTAGTTTTATCATAGATAAAATTCTAGACAAATTTAATATACCACTTAATTTTAGAACACTTGTTTCAGATCCATGATACCCTCATACACCCTAGTTTTCTCCAACTTAAAGAAAATTATGTGAAAGCGGAATAAACAACTTGAAAGAAGAATCAAAAAGTAGTAAACTTTATTACATAGATAGCAAACCTATTTATATACCACAAATTGAAGATAACTTAAAAGAGCACACTTGCAAACTTGATTACAAAAGCATAAGTAGCATACTAGCGAACGAAACTAAATACAAGTAGAGAAGGAAAAGCTTGAAGAAGATGAGGAGGAGAGAAAAGTGGAGGTTGATTAGGAGGATATGAGGGGGTTCCAACTGATGCCTTCATTCACTTCTTCTCCTTTTATAGAGTTTGGTGGACTTCAAATTCTTTTGGTTTCGCTTGTTGATGACCTGAGGTCCTCATCCTTATTGTACTTCTTGTCTCCAAAACCCAGGGGTGGAAAATCATGGGCGCTGGTTGTTTTGGATTCTTATGGATGAAAAACCATGGACTGATGGAAAACCATGGGCGGTAAACCATGGACGCCAGCTATTTTGGATTCCTATGGGCTGAAAACCATGGGCTGCTGAAAACCATGGGTCTTTGGTGGTTTGGTGACCATTGGTCTTTAGCGGTTTGATGATTAGCTATCTTGTGTTTGATGGGACCCTGATTGGATCTATTGAACCATACTCACATGTTTGCCAATGGAGTAAGAAAGTTCAGTGGAGGACTGAGTGACATGGATTGGTCTGGTTCGCTTGAGTCAATTGTTGGGCTTGAGCTTATTGATGATGAAGCACTTGCTGATGATGAAGCACCGATGTGATGGTTCTCTAATCCTCTTCTAAAATTTTCATTGGTGTTGTAAGTATTTGATGTAGATAGATTTGAACTTTGGTTTGGAGGAGTAGACCGTCTGTAATCGATGGGTCTTCCTTTGTAGATGTTGAGATTGTCAGGTCTTCTTCTATAAGCTTCAGTGAAGCTTGGTGGTATTGCTGGAATTGCAATGTATCCTAGTAGTAAGGATGGACTTGTTGATGGATTGCAGGAAGTCTGGATCCCTGTATTTTGAAATCTTGGAAGCACATGGATATTGGCTTCATATGGTTGATTTTTTGGCAGTGGAGAGTCTCCTATTTAGGTGGCCGGCTACTGCTACTTCTTCATGACATGAGCTTCTAGCATTTTGAGTTGGAGGTTGTAACACGTCCAGTGTATGGATGATGATGGTGATGGGACCTGTTGGGATTGGGTCTATGTGGAGGTGAATATAGTGGTGAAGATGGCGGCTTTTTGGTCTCCGAGGGTTGTGGTGGCTTCTCGGATGGCTAGAGCTGGAATTTTGGGAATGGGTCATCTTTGAAGTTGTTAAGAAGGTCAGAAGAGGAGCTGAAGAGGTCTGCTTCTTTCTTTTCTTTGGGTTTTGGAAGGAATTCCAATGGTGGCTATTTATAGCTATCATTGGGAGCCATTGGTGGAGCTTGCTTGCTGAGAAAGCTTTAAGTAGCCTTGATTTGATTGTTTAATTTGATAGTAGATCATCTTTGCTTTGCCTTCTATTGAATTGATGGAAAATGGTATCTTGGCATGTTTATAACTTTGATGTAAGCTGAGTTTTGTACCTACAAAAGAAAATATTTTCTACCACTAGGATTGGTAGATGGTTAGTAAAATGAATTTTTTTCTTTTTCTTCTTTTTGCATTTTGTTTTTTCTTTTTTATTTCTTTCTCTTGATGTCTTTTTCAGGGAGCATGCCTCTAGATTATTTTATGCACCATGCTTTATGTCATTGCCTTTGGATACTTTCCTTAGGATATCGTAGTCCATACAGGAATTTTTGATAGTAGCCTTTTGAATTGAGAAGGATATTCCATATGCCTTCTTCTTTGTTCGGAATGGTTACTGGTAAGCTTGTTGTTGTCCAGTATTTCTGCTGATCTAGAATATTGGTCATTTCGTAGACATCTAGATAGTTGCCCATTGGGTAATGTTGCTGGTTGAAGTCTTGTATTGGGTTTGCCTTGAATCCTGTTTGGATTATCCGAAAGTGGTCATCTTTATTCCCACTGTAGATCCTAAATATTGATCATCTCCAATATCCTTTTGCTTGCCGTATGATAGAAGGGACGATGTCTGAGAACATGTTTGTGGGGCAGGTGTAGTCGACTGTGGCTGTCTTAACAAATATTTTGTAGAGGGCTCTCATTTTTGCTCTATTGTTGGTTGTGGGTATTGAGAGTCTTGGATCGGAAGAAGACCAATAAATAATGATGCGCTTTGCGAGGGCTTTGAACAATCCTTCGACCTCATGAGGCTGGGTTGCCTTGTGAAGGATGACGTCTTGGATTTTTGGTGGTAGAATCTTTTGAAATGTCCTCTAGAGACTGAGTCTTTTTGCTTCAATTGGTGGCAATGTTTCTCTTAGAAGGACTAGTTTAGGTTCTTGGGCTTTGGGAGATGGGTTTTGAGAAGAGGATGTTTGAGATTCTCAGGAGAGGAAATTAGGGAGAGAGTTATTCTTTCTCCTTTTGAACTTAATTTGAAAATCAAAGGTTGAATGAGTGTCCTACCAATTGGCAAAAACATGTTATGGAGTAAAATTTTCAAAAATCTGTTTTAAGGCAAGATTTTTGGCATCATTTTCTAAAATAAATGTTGCAGATTGGCAATCAATTTGAAGTAAAAAGAGATCATTTTGAAATCTCAAAATGCATCAAAATAATCGATAAAACTTCTTTTATGGTTGAATGTTTTTCCTAGATTTTGTTCCAGATACCTATATGGTATTGGACGAGTTCTTTGCTCTGAGTTTCTATTGTTCTTGTTGGTTGGATTTAGCTTTCTTTCCTCGATGGAAGGTTTCTTTTGAATCTGCTATAGAGTGGCTTAGTAATAGTTTTGGGATCCTTCAGGTTTTCTAAGGATCTTTGGAGTTGAGTTTTTTCTAGAATTTTGTCAAAAAATTTGAGTATGAATTCTAGATTTTCTAGGATGGGTCTAGTGAGCTCTAGAAATCTAATTTGTATTTTGAACAGGTGTATTTTTGATGTAGAAAGGGCAAGGCCATTTCTAGTTATCTCTTAAGAGACGGCCTGAAGGTGTTTGAAGTGTTGCTCTGAGAATACTAAGATATAGGTATCATTGATATTTCTCTGAAACTCAGAGGGAGTATTTCTGAATGTCATAACATTTCATTTGAATTGGCCAAAGGGTACTAGAAAGGCAGTCTGGTATTTGTCCTTTTCAGTAATCTAGATTTTTTTTTTGTAGTGCTCCATTTGGATGAGTTTGATAGAATCATCTTGGAGTATTTTGTAGAAGGATGGATTGATGGATTGGAAGAAGACAAGGTCTTGGCCTAGGAATCCGGCTTTAATCCTATGTTCATAGAAAGGTTTGATCAAATTCAGAAAGGGTATTCCTAGGATGACTAATTGGTTTAGGGTTTTGACAAATTTTGTAGGTATCAGGCCCTTTTGAATGTAGTTTGGATCATCACCTAGGCTAATCTGTGCAATAGTTTTTAGTCCAAAACTATCTATTAGCAGGTTTATTTCAATATTCCATTCTTGGATTTATATTTGGGATAAGACTTCAACATAAGTCGGGATTTCAAGATCACTAGTTTCTCTGATGGGGTTACTTGATTGTGTTTGAATTATCTTTTTGGAGATCCTGGATGGCAATCTCTTTTTTAGGTTCAACTCTTTTTAGAAGGTTATTCAAGCTATATGTTTGAACTTCTTTTCCCTTATTGTCTTCTGCTAAAGAGTCTTTTAAGGATTGTTGTTTGAGTTTCAGCTTAGTGCATGGGTTTAGTTCTTCTTCATTTATGGTGCTTATTAGATCTCCATAAGTTAAGCTATCATATGGGATTCTTCTATTATTTTGGTTTCTAATGAAGACTAAAGGCAATCCTACAAGAATTTTTTTTTTCCAAAGGGTTGGTTGCAATCTTCTTTGGATAGGAATGCATCCTTATACCATTGGAAGTCTTGAAGTTTTTTGCACTTATGGTTTGTCTTAGTAGTATCCATAATTTGGTATTTTTTCTTATCAGTTAGAAGGAAGTTCCTCCAACCTTTGAGTTGGCTTATAAAGCCAGAAACCAAGGTCACTATTATTGCCTGATCCTGGGCAATTTCAACGATGATGACTTGTTGCAATATACCAAGAATGATATATTTAGATTGTCCATTTATATTCCATCTATAAATGGCTTAGGCCAAATACTGATTTTATTGCATGGGTTTTTTCTCAAAGCCCATGTCAGGCATGGTAGGTCTGGGGCAATAAGATTTTTGAGGATTGGGACTATAGATCGTGGTGCTCATGGTCCATTCCTGATCTTATTGATTTGAAGGTTTTGTTTTAAATCTTCTGGGTCAATACTTGGTATTGGGCTATTTGGGTTGGATTCTTTCATTTATGGGTTGGATTCCTCTATTTGTTCTGAGTTACTGGACTCATTGGGGCAGTCACTCATTTGGTCTAGGATAGCTATTCTTTCTAAGGTTGTAGGTGTATCCAGAATAGAATGGCCTAATTGATTTTCTTTATTGATTAGTGCAGTGCCGGAGGATTTAACTTCTATCCTATCTATAGCCTCTTTTTCTAATTGATCATCCATAGCTTTAAGGTCTTGGTTTGCTAAATTGTTTTGTTCTGTTGTAGGCCTTTGGTGTTCTAAGGATGAAGAAGTCTTGGTCTCTACCTCAAAGGTTTTAATCTCAGGTTTTATTTGACTTAGGTTGTGAGACTCAATCCATTTGGAATGGATTGTTTCGTGAATTGGATACTCTAAGTCTACCTCTAGTTGGGTTTATCTCAACAGATTTTCTGACTAAAGTAGTAGAGTTTTTAATTCTAAGTTTGTTGGTTTTGATTGAGATACTACATTCTGGTGTGGTGGTAATTATCTCAAAGTAGTTTTTATTTTGATTTATTGGGTCGAGGGAATCGGGGGAAGACTTCTTTTGTTGGATTTATTTTGGTTGTGGCTTTTCCCTAGGATTACTGTATTTCTTTTTTATTTGAGGATTTTGATCTAAGTCAAATTCAAGGTTTGGAAATAGGTAGTCTGGATTAGACTTTGAGTTTTGTTCTAGGTTTAAACTGGATCCAGAGGCTTGGGGCACTTGACTTGAATCCTTGACTTTTGGGCGGATTATGTCAATTTGTTTGGATTTGGTGTGCATTTCATACCATTCAAAGAAACCTATGTAGTCTTTGATGAAGTTCATGAAATCATACCATTTGGTTCTAAGATTAATCCTTTTAGTTTCATCGATTTTGGTAAAGAAATTGATTCTCTTCGCCTCATTTCTTTTTAAGCAGAAATCCCTTCTAAGCAGGTCTTTATCTAGGATAAATTCCTTACTTAAGTTTGGGGATTCTGCTTGTTCATGGTGTTCTAGGTCAGAGGCTTGGGATATTTGACTGGAACTCTTGACTTATTCATGGAGATTTTGATCAAATTTCTTTGATGGGTTAAACTCTATTTTTGTTTTGAAGGGTGCCTTCCAAGTTTTTGCTATTTTTTTTTGAGTGCCTCTATTTGATGGTTAGGTGCTAGGTGGTCAAGAATTTTGGCATAATGGTCATCATACCATTTGAAGAAAGGGATATTTCTTCCTTCAAAGATCATTTGTTTATACCAAATTTCTCTAATAAAACCTTGTTTTTCTTTATCATAAGCTTTGAAGAACCATTGTCTATTTTTGGCATTTTATTCTCCATTGAAGTCTCTCCTTAATTGTTCTTTGTTTATTTGAAATTCAGGTATTTTAATCTCAGGACGTAGAGGGTTGTCTATGTCGTGAGCTACTTTTTTTATTTCTATTTCTAATTTTTCTGATTGGTTGTGTTTGATGTCTATGTTGGTTATTATTTCATAGCTGTTTGGGCTACGAGTTTTTGGTTTGAAAGATAGATTTTGGATAGTAGCTTTTGAGGAATTATTGAAAATTAGAATTTTTGAGAATTTTCTGAGAATTGGGGCCTTTCTTAAGGTTTCTATATTTGGAGGATTATATGAAATTTCTTCTTGAACTTCCATACTTGAAGGATCATAAAAATATGGAGTTTCTCCTAGAGTCTCCATGTTTGAAGGATCATAAAGATCCGAGATTTCTTTTGTATTTGAAGGATCATAAAGATCCAAGATTTCTTCTGTGTTTGATGGATCATAAAGATCCGAGATTTCTTCTATGTTTGAAAGATCATCAGGGTCATAAGAGTCATAAGGATCATAAGAGTAAGAGGGATCATAAGGATATGAATCCTCTTCTGGGGTCTCCATGTTTGAAGGGTTGTGACTACTAGTGTTTCCTATATTAGAAGGAGCTATAGGATTTCTTACAGGATTTTATCTATGCCAATACTTATCCCTATTTTAGTTGGGTCATACAGGATCTTGCTATTACTTATCCCTTCATCTTGGAAAGAGAAAGAAGAAGAGTTTCTAGATAGAAAACTTGCACTTAATTGAAATCAAGTTACAGAAATCTAAGTTGGAGGAAGAAGAAGGAGTTCCTTGAATTGAAACTCCACACTTAATTGAAAACTAGTCCCTCAAATCCTGAATTCTAATTGTCTGTAGAAAGTGCAAGCTCATGTTTAATTGTAAACTAGTCCCTCAAATCCTGATCCTAAGTGCTACTCATACTTAATTAAAAACTAGATCCTCAAACCCTGAATCTAAGTGCCACTAGAAAAGTGCTATGCCACCAACAACGTCCAATGCCACTAAAAAAAGTTTCTTATCCCAAATACGAGTAACTCTAGAAAAGTGTTATGCCACTAGTAACTTCCAATGCCACAATGAAAAGAATATCATTTTCCAAATTTGACTAACTATCCTACCCAATAACGATACTTTCTGGCCTCAAACAGGACTGTGGGACTTACTACCTCTAGAGAATGATCTCTTCTTTCTTGAAGTTACTTAACACTCGACTAAAGTCTCATCTAAGAAAAGGTTTCTCCTATCTTGGAGTTACCTAACGCTTAACTCAAAGACTCAAAATGCACAAACTGGTTCAAAACTAAGCATAAAGTAAACTACTCAGATATTAGAATGCACAAACTAGTTCAAAACTAAGCATAAAGAAGACTATTCAAAGACTCAAAGACTCAGAATGCACGAACTTGGTTCAAAACTAAGCATAAAGTAAACTATTCAGAGACTAATCTAGATTCTACCATTACTCAAAAAGCTAGAACTAATCTAGGAATTAGGCACAAGGTGATCTATGCAGGGACTACTCTAGATACTTCCCTTCCCTTCCAGGAGGTGAAGAGGATAAGTCATGGCTCTGATACCATTCTGGGTATGATACCACTTGGATGGGAGAGCAATTAAAGAAATGCGGAAAATAAGTAGAACTTAAGTAAAAACATAAATGTGGAAAATAAGTAATCATAACATACCAGGATAACTTTCCACTGTAAAAGGGTAAACCTTTATAGCAGGACAACCTTCAGTCCGTGTGATAATGAGAATGCACAAAAGATTTAAAAAGAGATTGAAAAGAAAAACTTGGTTATATTAAATATCTTACATACCAAGTTGAAAGAACAACACACTTATTTACAAAAGCTATAGATGAAGAATAGCATACTTCAAAAGATCACACCCTTTTTACAAAAGCATTTAAACACACAAGAAGAGATTTTATACAAGAGTGAAGAGGGGGAGTTTAGGTACAGAGGACTTTGAAAAGAAGAAAGGGACTTGGAGGGAGGAGAGGTGGCTAGAAAGTAGTAGATGATAGCTCTCTTGCTTTCAGCCAATTTTTTTCGATGCCCTTGAGCTGAGATCTTCATCTGCTTTTATAGGCATTTATGGATTTGAACTTGACTAAGGTTCGGGGGAACATCTTTTGTGTTATCGTCCTTAAGATTCCATCTGTTGGAGAAAACTAGGGGTGAAAACTACTGGCGCTGCTAATTTTTGGGAAAATCAGGGATAGAAACTGCAGGCGTTTCTAGATTTTGAGAAAACCTGGAGTGGAAACTATGGATGGAGCTGATCTTTGGAGGGCCTCTAAGGGTATCCTTTTGATGCTTTTGATGATTTTGTCATTTTTGTATTTTTGAGTTGTCCCTTGTATCCTTGATGTTGGGAAAACCATGGGTAGAAACCATGGGCTTTCCCTTGTTTTGGTGAAACCATGGATGGAAAACCATGGATTTGATAGTTACCTTTGGGCCTTGTGGATCATAGTCACATGTCTGCCAATAGGAGCAAGAAAGTCTATTGGAAGCTTGGATGACGTGGATTGATCTGCACTACTTGAACTTGTTGGTGAACTTGAATTTATTGAGGAGGATGAAGAAGCACTGATTTGGTGGGTCTCAAGTCTTCTTCTGAAATCTTCATTAGTGTTGTAAGTGTTTGATGTAGATGGATTTGGGCTTGGATTTTTTGGAGGAGTGGACCTTCGGCAGCCAATGGGTCTTCTTCTATAAGCTTCAGCAAGGATGGCGGATCTTCTTCTGTGTGCTATGATGAAGCCTGGGGGGATTGCCGAAATTATGATATATCCTAGGGTTTGGTGATGGGCTGTGAGGATGTCTATATTTTCTGTATTTTGAAACTCTCAAAACCATATGAACATCAGCTTCATATGATGGATTGGGATCTGTAGGTGCCGGAGAAGGAGGCCAAATTTTGAGCTCTATTTGGAGGTGAATAGTGACATGGTGGTGTTGGTGCCTTCTATGTCCCCTTTGATGGTGATGGTGTCGGTGTCTCGCCATTGTTAGGATGAGATGGGTTGGAAAGTTGCAGTAAGAAAAGCTTGCTTGTGGGAGATGGGTTGGAGAGTTGAAGTAGGAAGAGCTTGCTTGTGGAAGAGGCCCTATCGATTATTTATAGTTGCCAAAGGAATTGTTAAGGCTTGCTGGAGAAGATTTATGTGACTTGATTTAATTGATTGGATTGGTAGCAGGCTTCCATCCTTTCTGATGGAAATGGCATTCTATGTTATGGCATCCGATGTTACCTGTATCCTACAAAAAAGATTGTTAATAAAATATTTTTCTTTTTCTTTTTCTTTTTGTATTTTGCTTTTTCTTTTAGGAGTTGCACCTTGAGTGAGTTGGGTATTTCCATATTTCTTCGTGGCCGGACAGTTGGTGTCTTCTATCTCTGAACTGATGGTAGATTGCATATTGGCTTCTGTACCATGGCTCATAAGGTTGTCCTTTTAAAATTTCATACCGTATTTGCCTTGGATAGTTTCTTGGATTGAACAGTATGTCCCAAGTTCCTTATTCCTTTATCAGGAATAGTTATAGGTAATCTTGTTGTTGCCCATATCCTGCCATTTGTCCAGCATTTTTGATTTTCCAGGACATTGGCCATCCTATAGACATCTAGATAATTGTCAATCATATAAAATTGCGTATTAAGATTTTATATGGGGTCTTCTTTGAATCTTGGTTGAATTGATCAATATGGATCTGGTTGAGAGAGGTGGATGTCGTAAATTTGGAATGGGTAAGTGATTGATGTCATTTCCCTTTCCTCAATTCCACTGTAGATTCTGATTGTCATCCTTTTTCCAAATCATTTAATCTATCTTAATACTGTGGAGACGACTCCTGGGAACATCTTGGTTGTGCAAGTAGTATCAATAGTTTAGTTCTAACAAGTCCTTTGTAGAGAGCTCTTGCCTTTGCATAGTCATTGCTTCTATTTATGTTGGGTATTGAAAGTTTCAGACAAGAACATCATTCAATGACAAGATATCTTGATAAGGTTCTAAGCAATTCCTTGTCTTCTTGAGGCTGGGTTGCTTTGTTAAGGATTAGACCTTGGATTTCTGATGGTAATTCCTTTTGAACTAACTTTCAGAGGCTGAGTCTCCTATCTCCAATTATGAGTGCTGCTTTTTCTTGGAGGACTACATCTAGTTCTTCTAGTATTAAGGAGAGTGCTGCAAACCTGTTTGTTAATTTTTGAGAGGATGTTTGCCCTTTTGGGGTCATTAGATGTGTCCCCTATAGGAGATTTTGAAGATGGGAATTAGGAAGAGAGTAATCCCTTGTTTGAAATTTTAAGGAGTGTAAAATAATTGATATGGTTTTTGAAAGTACTAAAAAACCATTTGTAATCTTTTGAAATTCTGGTGGAGTAATGAAAGGTTCTTCAAAGGGTCCAGTAGTTTCAATCTTTCTGAATAGGAAATCTTTTTTATTTGGAATCGGATACCTCATCTATTTTAAAGTAGTATTTAGGGCCTTATGATTGATAGCAGGTCTTGGATCATCCTTTCTCTATTTTAGTTTTATAGAAGGCTATACAAGACTAAGGGGATCTACTTGGTCTGATTAATTTCTTGTCTAAAAAAGATTGGATTTCTTTTTTGCAATAATCTAGTATATTTGAGTTCATTTGAATTTTATTTTTTGGTTCTGGTGTTTGCAATTTTTCTTCTTTTGGGTACTCTAATTGGTTTTGTTTTATTTGGATTAGGTTAATTTCTCAACTTTCAAACAAAGGATTACTCTCTGCCTGATTCCCATCTTCAAAACCTCTTACAGGGGACACATCTAATGACCCTTAAAGGGCAAACATCCTCTCAAAATTTAACAAATAGGTTTGCATCACTCTCCTTAATACCAGAAGAACCAGATGTAGTCCTCCAAGAAAAAGCAGCACTCATAATTGGAAAAAGAAGACTCAGCCTCTGGAAGTTAGTTTAAAAGGAATTACCATCAGAAATCCAAGGTCTAATCCTCAACAAAGCAGCCCAGCCTCAAGAAGACAAAGAATTGCTTCAAACCTTGTCAAGATATCTTGTCATTGAATGGTGTTCCTATCTAAAAATTTCAATACCCAATATAAATAGAAGCAATGATTTTGCAAAGGCAAGAGCTCTCTACAAAGGTCTTGTTAGAACTACAACTATTGATACTACTTGCACAGCCAAGATGTTCCCAGGAGTCATCTCAATAGTATTAAGACAGACTAAATGATTTGGAAGAAGGATGGTAATCAGAATCTGCAGTGGAATCGAAGAAAGGGAAATGACATCAATCACTTATCCATTCCAAATTTATGACATCCATCTCTCTTAACCTGATCTATATTGGTCAATTCAACTAGGATTCAAAGGAGACCCCATACAAAATCTCAATACGCAATTTTATATGATTGATAATTATCTAGATGTCTACAGGATGGCCAATGTCCTGAAAAATCAAAAATGTTGGACAGATGGCAGGATATGGGCAACGACAAGATTACCTATAACTATTTCCAACAAAGAAGAAGGAACTTGGGACATACTGCTCAATCCAAGAAACTATCCAAGGCAAATATGATATGAAATTTTAAAAGGACAACCTTATGAGCCATGGTACAGAAGCCAATCTGTAATCTACCATCAGTTCAGAGATAGAAGTCACCAACTATCTGGCCATGAAGAAACATGGAAATACCCAACTCACTCAAGGCGCAACTCCACAAAGAAAAAGCAAAATGCAAAAGAAAAAGAAAAAGAAAAATATTTTATTAACAATCTTTTTTGTAGGATATAGATAACATTGGATGCCATAATATAGAATGTCATTTTCATTAGATTGGATGGAAGCCTACTACCAATCCAATCAATCAAATCAAGTCACATAAATCTTCCCCAACAAGCCTTAACAATTTTCTTGGCAACTATAAATACCCGATAGGGCCTCTTCCACAAGCAAGCTCTTCCTACTCCAACTCTCCAACTCATCTCCCATAAGCAAGCTCTTCTTACTGCAACTTTCCAACCCATCTCATCCTAACAATGGCGAGACACCAACACCATCACCATCAAAGGAGACATATAAGGCACCAATACCACCATGTCACTATTTACCTTCAAATAGAGCTCAAAATTTGGCCTCCTTCTCTGGCACCTACAAATCCCAATCCACCATATGAAGCTGATGTTCATATGATTCTGAGAGTTCAAAATGCAAAAATACAGACATCCCGCAGCCCATTACTAAATTTAGGATATATCATAATTCCGACAATCCCCCCAGGCTTTACCATAGCACACAGAAGAAGACCCACTAGTCTTGCTGAAGCCTATAGAAGAAGATCCATTGGCTGCAGAAGGTCCACTCCTCCAAGAAATCTAAGCCTAAGTCCATCTACATCAAACACTTACAACACCAATGAAGATTTTAGAAGAAGACTTAAGACCCACCAAACCAGTGCTTCTTCATCCTCCTTAACAAATTCAAGTTCACCAACAAGTTCAAGCAGTGCTGATCAATCCACGTCACCCAGTCTTTCAATGGACTTCCTTGCACCATTGGTAGACATGTGATGATGATCCACAAGCCCTAAGGTAACTATCAAATCCATGGTTTTTCATCCATGATTTCACCAAAACAAGGGAAGCCATGGTTTCTATCCATGATTTTCCAACATCAAGGACAACTCAAAAATACAAAAAGATAAAGTCATCAAAAGCATCAAAAGATACCCTCAGAGGCCCTCCTAAGATCAGCTCTGCCCATAGTTTCTGCCCCAGGTTTTCTCAAAAACCAACAACGCCCGCAGTTTTCACCCCTGATTTTTCCAAAAATTGGTAGCGCCAGCAATTTTCACCCCTAGTTTTCTCCAATAGATGGTATCTCAAGGTACAGAGGTATCATGGCTTTGAGACCCCTAGTTATCTCTTCATGTGTGTTTAAATGGTTTTGTAAAAAGAGTGTGATCTTTCGAAGTATGCTGTTCTTCATTTGAAGCTTTTGTAAACAAGTGTGCTATTCTTTGAAAGGTTAGGATTTGAAAGGTAAAGACAGGATAGTTCTTTGATATAGGCCTTTATAGTTTTTACTACTTGGATTTCTTTTTCTCTCCAAATGGTATCAAAGCCTGGCCTTTTTTCTTTCTGCCTCAGAAAGGGGAAGTAGTTAGTGAAGGAAAATCCTGATTTTTCGGTCCAGGTTCGTTCAGGTCTGATCAGATCAAGAGATATATTTCAAAAATTTTTCTCTTAATCCCAATCAGATCTTGATATGTTTTAGATCTGATTATTATTATTTTAGAAATCAAAATAAAATTAGATAAATTAAATCAGATTTAACTTACCTTGATATGGGTAATCCTATTATCCGTTGATGATCTTGTATGCAGTGGAAGGTTCTGGATCTAGCCACACAAGTGCTTGGCCTCTACCGGTATCCACTCGAGCTAGATCTGGAGATCCTCTTCTTTTCTATCATGTCTCCAAAAATTAAATCTGGATCTGATCTGGAGGATCTTCAAAACTCCTTTTGAAGATCAGCAGTCATCCTATGCAGCAGTGCAGCCTTCTAGCTTTCACTCACCTTTCTTTGATCTAGATCGCACCAACCAAAAATCCAAAACTCCTTTTGGACATGGAGAGGAAGGGGAGAAGGTGGTTTGGCATGGAGGAAGATGGGAGAGGCAGCCTTGCGGCGTGTGTATTCAATTCATACTTTGAGTTGGGCGCAGGGTCTTATTTATGAACTAAGTGTGATCCAACTCCTCTTCTTCCCAACCAATCACAACTCTTTATGAAATCAGATCTAAATCTGATTGGTAGGAATAGAGTCCCCTGAATTCCTCCTTAGAGGGCACCTAAGACCAGTCAAAGTTGTTTCTTAGGAGAACTCTAATTGGAATCCAAAAAGGAGATGGAGTCCTTGTCCAACAAGGACTCCTAGGCGCCTCCAACTTGGGCACACGCCAAGGGTGGCGTGCGCCCTCTTCCTTGCCAGGTTCTGGCAGGGGGACAGGCCCCCACCAGCTCTCCAATAGGTGCATGACATGTGGTCAAAAGTCAAAGTGTCAATGGTCAACATTTGACCAATCAAAGGTAGACTTTTGACCAAAGTCAAAGAACAAGAAATGGCAGGTGATCGAAAATGGCAGGTAATGTCTTGCAAAATAAGACAACCTTTTCTGACATGGACAACCTCCAGTCAGACCATATGAAGGCCTCTGATTGAGCACAAACTTCTTTGGCTCCGGCAGGACAACTTATTTATGATAGTAAAAGAAGAACGTTAGGTTCAATCGAGTGCTAGCATGATTTTCTTGAACCTAATTGAATCTCATTCAGATCAATTGAACTGGATCAGTTCAATTGATGATCACTAGATTCAAACCCTTATTTGTGTGACCCACTTAGGTTCAGTTCTGTATGGTAATGGGATATGTCATCATCTCTATCATCGACATCATCAAAACTCCTTTCGATGGATCAGAACTCTTCTGATTCGAACAGCTAGAATGATCGATCATCTAAATCATTCTAATTGCTTCCAAAATCCACCAATGACACCTAGCAGTATATCGTGGCAACCCATCAGAGCTGAATGTGAACCTCTTAGTGCAGCTACTTGTGTGATTAAGTTCTTCAATCTTGAGCCCCGATCGGATTAGGGTTAAGGTAAACTCATCAAACCCTAGTTTCTGTCATATGATGTAATCATTTGATTCGAGTCCGATGTGAAAATCTAAATAGAAACTCTTTCTATTATTTCACTCTGCCATGGCCATGGACTTCTGGACTTGATTCTCATGATCATCATAGGGCTGCTCCTCTACCACCGAGGTAGATAGATTCCATCTTGATGCCATCCAGTTCCTACAATGAATATGCTATAGGCAACATACACCTCAGGGTTTCGAATGGCTAGGAGATCGAGTAATGGTGTAATCAAATTATAACACCCTCAAGGTGAACTGCCGATGCACCTCAGGTCAAAGAACCAGACACACTACTGCAGCATCGAGTCAGTCATTGATGAGAAGGTAGACTCCCTAATGACTACTCGAGGTGGTCACGCCTAGTGCCCTCATTCTCTAACGAGTACCTATACTCTCGCTTTGGTGTCTCCACACCGTAGACTCAAGACTCATCTACTAAAAAGAAGCGATTGTACACCAACCTTCCGGATCAATCACCATCCTCGTGATGATCCTATGGTCGGGAGCATTTTATGAGTTAACAATGATTATTCATGTCTTAAATTTTAAACTCTTGAAAATATGAATTATCATTACCATTAACTCAAAGGATTTATCACAGACACTTAATACACATATGTGATAGAAAATAATCCATTTTATTGATATTAATCAAAATTATAATTTTGCCCCTAGAAGTGTATTACAAGTGTCAACCAATTCTGGCTTCTAGGGCAAATATACCTAACAATCTCCCACTTGTCCTAAAGCCAATTGGCTATAAGTCTAAGTCCCATCTTCTCAAGGTGGGCTTCGATCTTCTGCTGGCCCAACGGCTTTGTAAGTGGGTCTGCCACATTATCTGTAGAGTTGACTCTCTTGACCTCGACGTAACCCTTCTCGAGGTAATCACGGATGAGGTGGTATCGCCGCTCAATATGCTTGGATTCCTGGTGAGACCTTGGCTCCTTAGCAAGGGCTATAGCACCATTATTGTCGCAGCATAGAGAAATGGCATCTGATGGCATTACTCCAATTTCTACAGCAAACTTCTTGTACAAGAATGCTTCCTTCGCAGCCTCTAATGCAGTGATATATTCTGCTTCCATGGTGGAATCTGCTATCACCGTTTGCTTGGAACTCTTTCAACTGACAGCACCATCATTGCACACAAACAGACTCCCAGATGTCAACTTTCGATCATCTATATCGGATATGAAATCCGAGTCTGTGTATCCCTGGACTTGGAGTTCTCCATTACCAAAGACCAATATCATATCCTTAGTTCTTCTTAAGTACTTAAGAATACATTTAACAGAAGTCCAGTGTTCTTCACCTAGATTTGACTGATATCTGCTTGTGACACTCACAGCATGGGCTATATCAAGTCGTGTACATAGCATGGCACACATGAGACTCCCTATTGCAGAAGCATAAGGGATCTTGCTCATGCATTCTATTTCCTTAGTTGTGCTGGGGCACATCTTCTTGGAAAGATGAACACCATGTCTGAAGGATATTAATCCCCTCTTAGAGTTTTCCATACTAAACATCTTTAGTACTTTCTCTATGTACATCTTTTGTGAAAATCCTAGCATCTTATTCGGTCTATCCCTATAGACCTTAATTCCTAGAATAAAGGATGCTTCGCCTAGGTCTTTCATGGAGAATTCCTTGGACAACCATATTTTGACTATTGTTAACATGGGAATATCATTCTCAATAAGGAGGATGTCATCCACATACAATACGAGGAAAACAACAGCGCTTCCACTAACCTTTTTGAAAACACACGGTTCCTCTTCATTTTGATGAACCAAACGTTTTGATCACATCTTTGAAATGAGTTGTTCCAGCCTTGAAGATGCTTGCTTAAGTCCATATATGGACCTTTGCAGCTTGCAAACCTTGTGATTAGTATCACTAAATGTGAAACCTAGGGTTGTTCCAATATAGATATCTTCCCTCAAGATATCCATTCAAGAATGATCCATTTTCACATCATTTGCATTATCTTCATAGTCGAAATAGGCTGCAACGGCAAGCAATGTGTGGATGGATTCAGCATAGCCACTGGGAAAAAGATATTCCTGATG